>VSDK01000337.1:222041-254864 GCA_009767595.1 Symbiodinium kawagutii
TAGTTTCCTGTTCATCGTCGCCGAGCTGAGATTGCCAGCCGCTGTTATTGGTTGATGACCTTGCCTGTGATGAGCAGCAACCAAAATCATGGCAAGCTTGACGCCGTTTCGAATTATGGCCGGCCTATGTAAGCTGAATTTGGCCCATATCTGAGGGCCCATTGATGGCGCAAGGATGTGCAAGGATGTGCAAGTCTCACTTGAGCATGATGATGTAGACAACCGTAAATTCACACAAATGCGTTGCCCTTTGCCCACATAGATGCTTTCACACGGGGTAGACATAGTTTGATCGCCTTTGGGGTCTGCGATCATCAATCAGAATATCTGCCCCTCGCCCACTTCTGTTGTGGCAGCATGGAATGCGATCCTGGCCTTTGGCCACATCTCGCGCCACCTGCGTCAGCAGCCGTGGCAGTTTCAAGCATCACAATCTAAGCCGTTTCTCGGTTAAAGCTTCAGCTCCAACTGGCTACCCCTCTACAGGGCTATCAGGATACCCTGGGATACCCCTGGGTCCAAGCAGCTCCCAACCACCAGGCGCCTGGTTGTGCAACATGGCCACTTCATTGGGATGCGGCAGCTTTCTCGCCGCGCTTCCCGCCACCGTCGGCCGCCCACCGGGAACAGCAAAGCGTGGAGGGCCCAAACGGCCCGTCAGCGATGTGACGCCAGGAGTGACGCCTCGCAGCCAAGCTGTGAGGAGCAGGGAACAAGGACTGCAACAACAACAACAACCAGCTGATCAGAGTGATGATAATGATAACAGTGGCAAATGATAATCATGGTTTGTTTGTTAATGATAATAGTTGCCAATAGTGATAATGGTTGTTAATGATCAATTCTATATAGTTATTAATGGTGATTCAAAGTGGTTAGCAGCAACAACCACAATCATAATCGGAATCACAGTGACAACAACCACAACAGCAAAGAAACATTAATTATGTGATGTTCACCAGTGCTGCAGCACCACTGCCAACAGCAAGTAGCACAAGCAACATGCAACAGCAAGGACAACATCAGCAGCAACCCCCAGCAACAGCACGTAGCAGTAAGGGCCACAGGTGCAAAAGCATCAATGACAGCAGGTGTGGTTGATCATTTTGTTCCCTCCCACTTCGTGGCCCGAATGGCAAAACTGTAAAACATGGTTTCCAGCGGGTTGCGCATTGGTAGGGCAGGAATTCACCAGCACCACCCACTAAACAACCCAGCATGCAGAATAACAACAAACAAAAAGTGGAACACAAGACTGTTCGTTGCCAACACTAATACCAGTACCTGGCATGCAGCCGCCAGGACCGAAACCAAAATCAGCTCGTGAAACAAGAAACAAACTACGAAAACATGCCAGATCTATAGCAGAACTGGGTAGTGAAGGGTAGTTGACCAGTAGCATCCTAGCAGCTATCCTAGCTACAAACCATCTTAGCCAACTGGAGGCATATGACTTTGCATCAGGGCCGGGCCATGCGGCTGCGCCTGTGTCCACCACCTTGGCAACCTCCCAGACGCGGCCGCCCTCCATGACCTTCGCCAGGCGAAAGCGGCCGCGGCAGCAGGGACACACGTAGACCGCGCTGTAGCGCGCCTGCTCCCACTTTTGGAGCTGTCGGAAGCGCCTGGTGCCGAGCAAGTCCCGGAGGTCTGGGAACCAGAACTGGGGAACTGGGGGTTTGGGAGACAAGAACCACTGGGCAGAATCCAGCTGGCAAGTATGATTTCAAATATGTCAAATATTTCGGGTCTGAAATTGACATAATTGACATATCTTAAAATCTAACCGGCGGCTGGGAACAAAAAAGATGTAGATCCTGCATTAGAATCCCATGGAAGTCCAATGCTGTCACAGCGCGAGTCGGTCGGGACCCCAAGCAGTGAACCCGCAGGATTTGTCGAAGACTGTGTTGTAACTGCATTAGTGTCCTGCCAAGAATGGGACGGTAAAAAACATACATTGTCTCGCATGTCTCATCAGGTAAACCGCTGGACTAGGAAGTGGATACAGAATTGAGCGAATAACAAATGCACATAGAAGCAAGAGCAAATATTTTATGGAAAACACACTTTCTATAATTGTGTTGTTGTACAAAATGCACAGGTACGCAAGCACACAAACATATGCATATACACAAATGCATTTACAAACAAAGCACTCATATATATTCATATATATATATATATAGTATCTATCTATCTATCTAACAACGATGAAAAAAACAAACACAAAATACAATGAAGAAATATGAAGAAAAGAATCATACATATACGTAAATTAGATACACATATGCATGTGACTATTGTGACTATATATTTGCAAGGTTATTGATGTAGTTCTGAATCAGTCAGTATGGCTCCTGGTCCATACCCTGCGCCCCTGTCTGTCCCCCAAATGACCATCTGGCTGGAGGTTCACCCACCTGTGATTGTTGGCAGGCTAATATTGACCCATAGCATTATATGTATAGCTGTTATATCCCCTATTTAGCCGGTTAATGGCTGATATAGATGGTTGATTGGCTGGTTCTTCTTAAATATGATACCCGATTGTGAACCATGGCATAAATATACACGTGCAAATGTACGTGGTAGATCACATATTATTGTTGTTTCTTGTTGGTTATGTTGAAATACCCAGCTGGTCAACCATTAACCAGTGAACCAACCATATGCTCACAGAGTCCATTTCAGGGTTGTCTCCGCGCCATGCCTCTGATTCCACAGCATCAAACCACGGCGAAAATCATCACGTGTCACCACCTGCCCTGCTGCCAGCCTGGGCAACTGCACGTGAGAACTGTCGTCGCAAACATAACCCTGTAGGATACCGATAAAAATGGTCAGTGTTGGCTGATGTGTTGGTTAACTTTTAGTTCAATGTCCTAAAGTATATAATGACAATGCACAAAAACCAACCAGCATAACAATCATACTGAAACCAACAAAAACATCCCCAGCTGCAAACACACACAAACAACTTTGCGCGGATGGATCTGCACTTCAAAGTTAAGAGATGGTGTGTTTTAATTATGCTTCCTTTCTTGAGCTATATTGTCAAGTTAGCACAAAACGTTATGCCGCATAAGCCCCCCGTGCCCTTTGCTGCAAAAGGGCTTCTGACTTGATTGAAGCATTGACGTTGATGGGCCCCGTCCTTCTTGCCCCAATGCTCAAACACACATTCCAACAGAACCCGTTGCTAAGACCAGTAGCACCACATCCACCAACCACCCTCTAAATCATGCTTACGAATCCAGATAAATCCATCGTTGGTGAGGCCTCAGATCCTGCAGAAACTCCTCCCAGCTGGATGCGGCAGTCATTGCCTTCTGAGCCAACTATTTGGGAAGTCAGTTGTCTTTAAATAGTAATAGTGCCTGCCCCCAGAACATTGTAGCAAAGGCCTAAATACCAAGAAACCTCCATCAACGCTGGTCTTGACAAACAGTCCTGTCTTTCAGGGAAGCCACGACTTCCCAAAGTCCAGCCGAATCCTCGTAAACTAGAATTGGTGATCTTCACTTGTCTTGGAAATCCGTGGATGCCCATCGAGATCAAGACCATCTCAATTCTGTTGAGTCAATATTTTCCAATTTCTGTCCGAAAATCATGCGGTGGGCAAATAACCGGTGCCATGCTTTGTAGAGAACACGCTTACAAAAAAGAGGGAGTGGGCTGCAAACTGTTGTTTGGATGGCTGTGAGGCACCGTGGACATAGCCATGCTGTGCATCTGTTTGTGGCTGGTTTATGCCTACCATTATCTCCCTTTGTTCCCTCCTGGGAGCCATTAACTAACCATAATAGTCAAATATCCGGTTGTTGATCAGCGGCCGCTCACTACCAACTATTGGCACCACTAACCTTTAATTCTAGACCATAGCCATTTACCCTTACCACAATCACTGTACATTAATCAATTTATAATTATGTATATCTCTTGATCGGTCTTTATCCTCACCAGGGTTTAGAATTAGAATTTACCATTGCCAAGCATTTCAACGGTCCAAGATCCAAGATATTAAGCCAGCTGGTTCCCAGCAAAAAATGGATTCTAAAACAGCACTGCACATTTCATCATTATCAACCTTTTCCACTACCACTGACTCAGAATTGTTGATTCAACTAATGGTTCGGACTTAACCATTGCCAAACCTGTTAACATCCAATATCAAACCTCTTAACCATTGCCAAACCTCTTAACCATTGCCACACCTCTTAACTTGAACATCAACCATTGGTCCAAGAAGCTCTTTGCCCTTGCCCACGGCCATCTTCTGAAGCTTCTTCAATGCGTCATCGCCAAAGGCCTTCACAGGTGGCGGCAAACCTTGGCTGCGAAAAACGGTGATGTGATGTGATGTGTTTACTTCACCTTAATGGCTAAGGCGGCTAAGGATTGATATAGTCAATATAATACATGATGAACATATAACATATGGTTATAATATGTTATATGGGCGCCCGGCGCCAACCTCCGGCATCCTCCGGCAAAGAATAAGCATATGGTGAAGACTTGGAGGCTACTTGTTAAATACATGGTGGATATGTGGCCAATGAGAGATCAAGCTGCTTCATCTTGATGATGAGTGCCTGTCCCGTATCGTTGGCTATATCGGAGGACGTGGAAATAAGCCAAGTGCTTTGGCTGCACGGAAGACTTGAAAGGCAAAAGGAATTTAATACGTCTAAGTGGTAATTGGCCATCAACAAGTGTTTATAGCGGCTAGAAATTTCATTTGACCAAACATGAGGTCAATTGTTACTTGCTGGGCACCGACCTTCTCAGTAACTCACACCTTGCCAAAATTTCACAGAATGCACAGTCCCAAAAGCAGCTACTGCTCTGAGAAAGCCCGGCATTTGAGGGGGGGTGCCAGGGTGGCTTAACGTTGGGGGGAGGGATTAGAAACAGTCAAGAGAAAATAATCAAGTGTTTGCCAGCAGATTTGGGAGCGAGTCCCATCTGCCACTAATGCGGCCAGAGAACCGTCTTGTTTCCATATCGCTGTGCAAAAGTTTGACATGTCGTCCCCTGTCCAGTGGTTCTTGCCACCGCTGAACTGCAGGAAGAGTTTCAATGCGCGCTCGCGGTTTTTCATGGTTCCAGCCAAGTCTCCTTTCTCTTTGGGACAACATCGGCAAGCAAGGGCTTCAATCAAATATAAACCATGATAAACATTGATAAACCGTGCAAATGTTCAACCCTCCCAACGTGGCAACTCCAGGTGTTCCAACCCCTCTCCTAGGAACAGTTCCAAACGCTTATTTTTCACTTCCTTCCGGGCTTGGTAGGCGCGGAAATGACGTTGCACCACGATGGCGGCTTTCTCCTCTTCATCCTCAGGCAGCGGGATACGCTGCAGTGACAGTTTCAATCCTGCACCTCAATCGCACCGGCACTTGGTATGACATGGCAACATGGTCTGCCAAGGAGGTAGTAACGTGACAAGACAGTATAAAACATATTCATCAAACCTGATTCTGACACATACTCATCGGTGTGAGCCAGCATTTCGAAGTACCTCATCCCCACCCCTAGCCATGTGCCTGCTCTTGAGGTAGGTCAGTAACCAGCATGCGTTCAGAAATCCAATCTTCAAGCCAAGCCTGCCATTGCTCGCTGTAGGCTTGAAGGAGAGCATCATAGGCCGCATCCGAAATGGGCCTCAAATGACCTGTCAAAGGAAGGATCTGTAGCAACTGTGAGCCCGAACCAATGGTGGTGCTGCTGTCAGCAGGCAGTGCAGCCCTCCAAACTGCGTGCAGAAAGGACAGTGGTGGATTAAACTGCCCTGACTCCTCAGCCAGCTGATCGCAAAACTGCTGAAATTGCCTGGCAGCAGAAACGGCCTGTGGCTTGGTGTTGACATGGGCCTGAAAGGCACCAGTCAGCATATGTAGGAGTACAGGGAAATGTGCGTACAATAAGGCAGATAGGTAGATAGATAGATAGAAGGATGGACAGATAGATAGATTGATAGATCGATAGAAAGATAAGAAGACAGAATAATAGAATAATAATCAGATAGATAGATAGATAGATAGATAGATAGATAGATAGATAGATAGATAGATTGATAGATCGATAGATAGATAGATAGATAGATAGATAGATGGACAGATAGACAGGTAGATAGATAGATAGATAGATGGACAGATAGACAGGTAGATAGATAGATAGATTGATAGATCGATAGATAGATGGATAGATAGATAGATAGATGGACAGATAGACAGGTAGATAGATAGATAGATAGATGGACAGATAGACAGGTAGATAGATAGATAGATAGATAGACAGATAGATAGATCGATAGATAGATAGATAGATGGACAGATAGACAGGTAGATAGATAGATAGATGGACAGATGGACAGATAGACAGGTAGATAGATAGATAGATAGATAGATAGATAGATAGATAGATAGATAGATAGTTCCATAGATAGAAAAACAGATCGATAGATAGATAGATCGCTAGATAGATAGATAGATCGATAGATAGATAGATCGCTATATAGATAGATAATAGCTAGCTAGATAGATAGATAGATGGACGGACGGATGGATGGATGGATGGATGGATGGATGGACAGATAGACAGGTAGATAGATAGATAGATGGACAAATACACAGGTAGGTAGGTAGGCAGGTAGATAGATTGATCGGATTTGATAAGATCTGATCAGATTTAAGCAGTTTTGACTAGTTTTGATGAGTCTTTACAGATTAGAGAAGATTAGAGTTAAGTGGGGCAGGTTAGATTAGATTAGATTAGATTGGATTGGATAAGATTAAATTTTGCATTTGATTTACGTTTAGATTAGATAGATAGACAAATAGACATAGATATGATAGACAAAAAATATCTCTAAAATGCGAGCGCAGTTGTGTGCATCTTCTACCTTTCCGAAGCGCAAATTAAAATCAGCAAATATATCTGCTATAATTGTGTGTTTTCGTGGGGTGTCGCTTCCTCAAACTCTAGATTTTAACTTAATTGTAAACATGCAGTTGGAGCCTGTGTCGCTCGAGGGAACCGCTATTTGCCCTTCTTGGAGTTTCGTCTCCCCGGAATAGCACCGCTGAGTGGTCGCCCGTTTCCCCAAAACAGCCGAACCGCCATGAAAAGAAACACAAAACTTCAGCGGCAAATGCAATAATAAACCACCAAGTCTGTTTGCAACATGCATTTGTCAATCATTTTCTCTGAAGCCAACATTTAGGCGGTTTAGTATTGACTTTGCCGCCCCAAAGCCGCCCAAACACTCGAAGTTCACAGTGCTTTGGTCTTTCCTCACCTCGGCTACCAACCTTTGGTTGGGAGCCTGGTTCGAACTGCCAGCACTGAGTGCCAACCACCATTGCTCCAGCCAGCTTTCCCGTTGCTGCATGTAAACCTTGAAGCCTGCCTTGAAGCGGCCCTCGCTCCTAATGCTGAAAAGAACCAGGGCCCAGGGTGTTCCTCCTATTTGGTTAGGCCACTCCCGGAAGCCCTTGCAGGGGCTATTACCCCTTAGCTCCCTCCCAACCACTATAGGCAGATTCGCAATGAAGCACCATGAGACACTTTTCTTTGGATGCTTCTGCTATCAACAATGAAGGCCCTCCCGTTTTCTCATCGATTTTTTGCCATCTTTGCATGGGTCTCGTCACCGTATAAGAATAATACAACAAGTGACAGCAATTCCACGTGAACCATGATTGAAATCCAGTTCAGATCCATTGCATTGTCTGAATGAATGAACTCTCTGCACCCCTGTGCGGCCAACACATGCGGCATTGCACCACAGGTGTGGCACCTCCAAACGTCCAAAATAGGCGAAATCAACTATCAAGATACTGTCATCCATGTATCGATACATCAGGGGACATGACCCCAATAAAAAGGGGTCGAATTTGGTATCACCCTTGGCCTGGGCAGTTGCAGTGTCTCTATCGTAGTTGAGCACCTTGGCCCTGGGTGTTGCGACAAAATACATGTAATGATTTGCCATAAAATGTGATTGAAATGCTGTGAATGGATAAGGGCCAATCTATTTCACCACGAGGGTGTTTGGTCTTGGATGCGTTGTAACACGGGTCATTGTTTTTGCCTCTACGAACATGCCAAGTTTAAAACTACCAGCGGTGCAAAGCTCCTTCCAACCATGGCCACCCGTTAAGGTTCTTAGATGATTCGAAAAGGATTTGGGCAACCACCCTTCTAGAACTTTTACGAATACCCTTCCGGGGACCTACAACGAATACTTCTTGATGCCATCCCACCCAGTACCTACAACTTGATGTTGATAAGGGCTAAAGTTTCATGTATAAAGCCGAAAACCATGCACCGTACCCCACTGATCTCCACTGATCTTCCCTGATCTCCAACTTCTCCAAGGCTCAGTGGCACCCCTTGCGGCGCCCATGCCTCGTAGAGCCGTTCGGGGAAGCCCTGCGGCAGGGCGTCCCGTCCGTCCTCGTGCACGGCCCGCAGCAACTGCTGCAGCTCCGCCGGCGACAGCCGATGGCCGCGGTCTTCCGCGTGAGCAAAACCACGGAAGAGCAGCACCAGGTCCTGGTTGGCGCTGAAGCTGCGGGGTTGGTGGTGAGAACTGCATGGATTTTTTGTGGTTGAAATCATGGCGAAATGATGAGAGTTGAGTTGATGGTGAAATGATGCCGGGGTGATTTTATGGTTTGTATAGGTTGATCAAAGGTTATTTACAGTGAAAATAGTAGCTACACTATACTTGACTTAAATATTGAATGATTATGTATGCTTAATGTGTGGTTTATAATGGCTGTGATGATAGCTGAATAATGGTGTTGTAACTCCATGGTTGATTAGTGGTTTATGATGTTTGTGAAGCTATCTCTCTGCGTCTTGGTACACTTCTCGGTTTGTGAAGCTATAGGTACAATGATTTTGTGGTCAAATGAGGTCTAGCGTGATCATTACTGGTTGGTGGCTAGGTATACTCCATACAAAGCTATGAGTGAACCAGCCAACTATCCTCAAATACTATGGCTGTAGGTCAAAACCCTGGTTCCCCTATCATTAGCCATTGTTTTCCCTATAGTTTTGTTGGTTATTATCCCCATTATTAGTTGATTAATATTGACCCATAGCCCTATGGCACATGCAACATGTTCAAAAACTCCTGGATGAAGTCATCGAGTTACAACTGGGAAAAGGACATCTAAGGAAGTATGAAGTATGAATAAAGAATCCCTACCCTTCCAGTTACCACTTATAACAGGTAACTGACCCCAAACAGCAAAGGTAGAAAGCAGCTGGTTACCTTCTATAGAGGTAACTGGAAGGGTAGGGAATGTTTTAAGAACAAAATGGAAAAGGTTGGCATGTAAAAATATGTTTCAGATATGATGGTAATTAATTTTGATGTATAGTGATCTCTCCAAAATACAGCACTTGAACATTGTCATCTCATGGTTTGGGAATATCCAGTCACAGGGTTGAAAAAGTGGTAATGGCATGCAGGTATACATAAATGTCAGCTATGAATGACATGCGAAAGTGATGAATGCCCACCCAAATAATACAAAAAGTTCTCACTATGAAAGGATGCCATTAAGCAAAGTTCCAAGGCCAATACATCCGTAACACCAAAAAGTTGATACTGTTTTCCCAAGAGCCCGTAACCATAGCTCATCTGAACCCGTCCTCTTCATCCGCTTTGCCCGCAGGAGCATGTAAGCGCAAACGTCTCACAGCAGCCTCCAACTCAGGATCCATCACGCGCTGTCACGGCATCGAATGTGGAGGCAGACCAGGAGGAGTGGAATGACAAGGGCAACACAAGCAGTGAAATCAAATGCCCTTGAGCACTTGAGCACGAAGTTGATGACTGCAAGCGAAGAACGCGGAGACTTACAATGTTATTTCATAATTCAGTCACTTTTCACTTTCAATCCTGCCTCCAACTGGCAAAAACAACAACAGGGAGGAGCCTGATTGTGTTAAGCATCCATGAACAAAAATCACATGAATAAATAAAAAGATAAATCAATAAATAAATAAATACGTAGATATTTAATATATTTGAATATATATATTTATTTATTTAAATGTACATTCATATACATGCGCCAAAAATATGTCAAATAAAATGAAACAGTATCAAAAACATAGATTGCTGCGGCCATCCTGAGCTGAGCGCTGCTCATCCCGCGATCGCCCTAGTCCCACCATGTCCCACCATGTCCCACCTTGATGATGCAGTCGAGACAAGCCATAGAGATGAACCAACAGTAGATGATGATGAAGGTCACGTCTCCTGTGCCCACCAGGCGGCTGGTGGGGAAATGCTGGTCGTGACGAGTTTTTTTTTGTCCTGAGCTTTTTGATGCTTTTGGCTATCGAGTTGAATCTCTATATGTAGTAAAGATCGAAGTATTCCGATCTCTCGATCAATCTATCTGTATACTATACCATCAGCATCCATCAACATCCATCATCATCTACAGTACCAGTGTCCAGCAACCACTACGGTTCAAACCGCAGCCCACAGCTGCTTCACAATTCACCGAAGCAAGATTCAGCTCACTGAGCATTTTCAGAGCCTCCCCTAGCTCAGCCTTGAGCAGAATGCCATGCTAGTGCCGGGCTATGATCGGACCAGGGAAACTGATTGACCTAGCCACCAGCCACTACTGTTCATGACCAGCGTTGAACATGTTCTATCTTTACGACAGGGTTCCCAGTAGACCCTGTGGAACCATACCACCCATAACATTCCATAACGTGATGTTTCAATACCAGACCTTACACTCTGGTACCCTAAACTGGAAGTGGAATAACTTTCCCTCTAGAAACAAATATGGCGCTTGTTTTAACTTCCAAGTGATTTTTTCATAGCACCCACATGTGTCAGGTTGCAACTTGTCATTGGAACTGGATCCCAAGCAACGAAAAAACAGCTGCAGCCGAGGAGCGGATCGACATCTTTGAATCCGACACCGTAGAAGAGGCCCTAGGCTACCAGGTCAATCGCACAGAACTATCAGAAACATCAAGGATCATCATGTGTTTAACGCTATATGATACATATAGTGTATAGTGACTTGATTTGAATATTGCCATGATTTTATTCGGAAAATATCTAGTGTCTAATTCGGAACCAGGGAAGGGAACTTAACGAATAGACCAGGATTCTCTCCTTAGGACTGTGAGGAAACACCATAGGCCCACCTCCTGCAGATTGATGATAATACTTTCTTAATCTTTCCTCTGTTCTTTTCTGTTACTTTGATCATGCAACCCACCTTCCTTGCTGGGTCATTGCTGGGTCTGCTGCTGAAAAACCTCAAATCAAACAGTTAGACTTAGATGGCTGTATGTATGCTTCCCCTCATTTCTTCAGCTGGATGCGAGGGTCCGGCCATGGCATGGATGCAGCCAGCTCTGCTACCACGGTAGCTCCTCAGGGAAACCATTCAGAACTGGAGCTGAGGCCAGCGCAGCTTGGTGGGACCGTAGCGGGACACCTGGGCAATTCAGCTGAAACTCAGATCTGGTTGGTGGCTCCTAGGGCCCTAGGACCTCGGAAAAATATCAACCAACCTACCTTTGCTTGATGCTATGAATTTTTAAAATGGTTGAATATTTACCACTCACCTAATATGATTGCTGGTTGCTTCTAACAAGCGATGTTAGGGTCATAAAGGGGTTGCGCAAGTGTTGATGAGTATGGTTCATTCAAACCCCAGCTGCACATCCAAGTGGGATTGTAAACTGTGCCAGCAGGTAGTGTGTGTGTGTGTGCGGCCCACTTGGCTTGTCTGCGCATCTGTGAACAAACCCAACGTGCTAGTAATCCTGCCATGTCCTGCTAGATCCCAACATGGGAAGTGGAATTATCCTTGCGGAAAATCCCAACACGGCAAAGGGAATGAACCCAGTTAGCTGTTAATGAACAACAGGGAAAACAAAAAATGCTTAAAACCACCACCCAGTTAGCTGTTTAACCACTATTGTTGCTCATTATTTCCCATGATTAACCATTATGAACCATGGTTAAAACCACCAACAAAAACAAGCCATCTGCGCTGCAAGACAAACATCCCGGCGCCTCTGTGACTCGATTCAATTGTTTCAGCATTGTGAGGCCAAAATCGTCTGCTTCCCTGGGTGCCACAGTTTGGATTCACGGGCGACAGCCGCCACAGGCCGAGAGACTGCGGTCACAGTATGTCATAGTCATGGGATAATTTGGGGCTGTTCCAAATGCCCGATGAAATTGTTGACAAAGGAGGTATCTTCGCAGAATACCGGGGTTTCTATAAACCTTTTTAGCAGGTGATCGTTGGAAACCCTCCCCAACGCACTTTCCATTGTAAACTGAATACCATCCCCCACCAGCGGGCGGGGTGATCACACCAATGGTTCTCTGGGCTGTCACTCTGGTGCCCGGTGTCAATAGATGCCAATGGGGGATAACTAAGGCACACTACAGGAGTGATTCTTCCCGGACTGGTGGGAGGGCGAGGAGCCGAGCCAAGGTGCCACAACAGCAACAAAAGTACCGAGTTGATTGCAAAGAAAAAGGCACCCATGAAGTATCCTGAGGTCACAGGCGGGCCTGGCAACACAGGGGGGCCGTTTGGCCCACAAGGGCACTCTGGCACGCACACACACACACAAACACAAGTATACAAGTGAATACACACACACACACACTGATAAAGCCAAGAAGACACGCCTGTTCCAACCTGTAAGGTGGCAAAATTGACAAGTTACACTACAGCTATCGGATGAAGTCTGGAGCAACGCAGGCTGACCGAACCCTCTGTCAGTTTTAGTTTCTAGGATTTTCGGAAGAACTGCTAATTGACACCGCAGTAGTACATCAATCAGTCATATGCCTGATTTAATGTCATTAATCGTCAAATTCAATGATCAGTACCAATTTCAATACACAATATAGTCAGGGCTACGTAGTACGGATGATCGGGGAATGCTAGGTACTAAGACACAAGGGGCAGTGAACCACTTTTTTTGCTGGCTAAAATGCACGATTGTGAGTCTCAAATAAAGTTTCACATGGGCCTGTTCGGCCAGGGTTGCTCGCCAATCGTTGGGTTACATCAATCAGCATATGCCTGATTTAATGTCATTAATCGTCAAATTCAATGATCAGTACCAATTTCAATACACAATATAGTCAGGGCTACGTAGTACGGATGATCGGGGAATGCTAGGTACTAAGACACAAGGGGCAGTGAACCACTTTTTTTGCTGGCTAAAATGCACGATTGTGAGTCTCAAATAAAGTTTCACATGGGCCTGTTCGGCCAGGGTTGCTCGCCAATCGTTGGGTTCACTCTTGCACGTATTCCAGGGAACACAATTGATCCATTGAACCATATGAACCAGCAGGTTGCCTGTAGAAATTACACTGGAGTCCTACCTCATGTATGAAAAATTTGAAGACCAAATGTTTCCAACACTTCACCCTTTGCGGGGATTCTTCATCTGAAGATGCCACTTTGCCTTCACTGACGTCGTTTGCTCCTCAGCCATATCTGCTTTTTTTGGCGGCTGCGCATAGATCAAAGCTGGATACCCAACAACACAACACCATCCAGGGAGATCGGCCCTCATCCGAGGCGCCCATGTCGGTCATGATGTGCAGGCCAGACCAGGGCTCGATCTGAGCGATCAACTCGGGCTTTTTGACGGGGGAGACATGGGTCATTCTGGGGACCTTCACCAAAAGGTACGTCATTAAAAGACATCCTACCATTCTGACAACTTCAAAAAGCTTCGTCATCATTCCAAACACTTCCAAACGCTTCCTTCCCAATACTTCCAAATACTTCCCAATATATCCAAAGACTTCCAAATACTTCCAAGCCTTTGGAAGTATATGGAAGCCTTTGGAAGTACATGGTAGAAGCCATGAGGTACCTTCCCCATGAGGTACCCTCTCTCTAGAGAAGAGCTTGAATGGCTTGTATTTGGCGTGTCAAAAAAACTTTTGTACGTTCACCTGCCAACCACTGAAACCTTATGAACGTTTGTTGCTTTAGTTTCAGTTCAAACTGCTAGCAATTGATTTATATCTGTCTTTTATTGTCATCTCTGGAAGATCGGCATTGTATTCTGACACAGCCGCAGAAGGAAACAGAATACATGACGTGGACAGAATTGGGAGTGGTTTAGCAACCGCAGCGCTGGCCATTGTTACAATTCTCCTCCTCCTCCTCCTCATCATCATCATCATCATCAGCAGCAGCAGAATCGTCATCATGCTTGTCATCGTCGTCATTGTAATGTTGAGCGTTGAGTTGTCATTAAAACATAATTGAATCAGGTTTGAATCAGAATCATTGTCAACATGTTATAAGAAAACCAAGCCTGTGCCACAGCAACATCCCGAGCATCAATGCCATTCACGTTGTCATTATACGCAGCTGAAACTGATGAGCCTCCCCGCCATCTCCACGAATTCAGAGCATCAGTTGCCATCATCACTTTTTGCTGAGTAATTAATTGAATGGCATGCATTCATCGTGTTGATGGAGCAACCAGGCTAAAAATCTCTGAGGATGGCATCCTTTTGGACACGGAGGGTGCCATTCATTCCGGGCGTGTGGCTTGATACAACACCCTACACCGTTGCACTGGCTCCCTCCATGGCCACAGTGCTGTCCAGTAGCCAAGGGAGGAACTGAAGCCACGGTGAAGGCCGCGGAACCCAAAAGGGTGAACCAAGAAGCAAACCTGGGAGGGGACCACCAAGCAGCCAAACAAATAGCAAACAGCAAACAACCCAGGCAACCACCCAAAACAAGCTGGAGATAGTGGTGACAAATGGAACAAATATAAGTGGCACGTCCTGTCACAGCCTAGAAAATCAATCTCATGGCTTTCAGCCACGGAAGAGGAGAGCACGTTGTGTCCCTGCTGCGTCTGCAACTCACCTACCGCTTGCCAACAAGGACGACATGGATGCGTTAAGCATGCTGCCAAGCCGTGTCCCCACCGCTGCGTGTACCTGAGCGCGCCGTGGCTAGCGATGGGTTTGGGTGATCCTTTGCTGTTGGTCGCCTGGCTGGGCTACCAAGCACCCAGCGACAAATCATAGACACTGCTCTTAAACGATGCAGCAACCGAGAGCACCTCCAAAGAACATGAAAACATAACGAATACAAACCATTGTCATCAAATGATCAGGATATTGGTAACCATCTTTGGTTGATTCAGATTCAACGAGGACTATCTAACATATCCTGGCAAGCTGCTGATGATGCAAGTCACAACAATTCATCTTGCTGATTGCGGATAATTCTGAAGAGGTCTCCATGTCTACGACAATCATATTCGGCACCTCCCTTGCCTGGCTTAGCCTGCCTACAGCATCGATTTTCTCCAAAGGATTCTGGTTTATAGTGAGACTCCAATTCAAGTGACCCTCAAGCCGTCCCTCCTCCCATGTCAGCATGGCAGCAACTGAAACTACCAGCCGACCGCCGACCAGCTGACACCAGGGCCCAGTTGGACTGCCAGATCTCAGGCAAGTGACGGTTGATCAGAACTTCGCACATCTCAGCGGCACAAACCCTACCGGAAGTGGTTGCTTGTTTCGGTGGCTTCTCAGCCATCACTCATGAGAACGATGGCCAAACAATGTCAGGTGCCAGCGTGCATTCTCTGTCTCTCTCTCTCTAATTTGAGAGGTCAAAGCCTCAAAGCCATTCAAGACCCATCCACGCTCACCCATCCTTGTACCATGATTCCAACTTTACCGCAACTTCCCCACGCTTTAAATCCTCTACATAACCAGCAAATGACATACAAAATCATATCCAAGCAACGCCGCCGACGACAAAGAGAAGGCTACCGATAAAGTTGGGCCAATCTCGGTCCGCAGCCCCGGGAAACGAGCAGCACAGCGGGTTGGACCAGCTGGTAGCTGACTTCTTCCTCATTAAGATCTGTAGTTCAACCGCAATTAAGAGGTAAGCCATTGGATATCAACTATTCTAAACCACAATGAACTACAAGGTCCTTCTTTACCACTAGTCATTCTTCACCAGTGCCAAACACATTGGGTTTGAACCAACGAGCCAACCAACCAACTGAACCTCCGCTAAGCCAACATGTCCGTTGGTGGCCGGCTTGGTCGAAGCCATGGACCAGCTTCCAAGGTGTACAACGGATGCCGCAACGCACAGTCATGCCATTACACAGGGAATGTGCATCTGAGATTCAACATGTTTTATAGTTAAAAATGATAGTAAATAATTATTGATGCTCGATTTTCTAAATCATCCACCACAAGAATATGATCTCATCTTTTGTTCCATCGCCTTCTCGAGGAGATTAACTAGGCTAAGCATCAGCGCATAGAACTAGCAACCATAACACCCAGTGACCTACCCTGACTTTCACCTGGCATGCTGCAGCCCGCTATGCTAGGCCTATCAAGCACTTCCCCAGGTTTAGAGGGCAACCAACCATCCGCAACCAACCATCCGTAACTTGATCATCCATTTAAGCGCAAAGCCAAGGGTTCAGCCTCATTGGTGGACTCCAAATCTTTCGCCCAATGAGGTTACGATTAGGCAAGCGACGAGTCCCCCATAGTTCCATATAGTTCCCATAAATTTCCAGATTTCCATAGATGCCCATAGTTGCCCAGAGATTTCCATAGATGCCCATAGTTTCCCAGAATTTCTCCATGAAAATTGATCCTTTGATGTCATTAAGATATCCCACCGGCCGGCCATTGGGCTCTGGAACATGGACAGCCTGAGCTGAATCTCAGGGCCTGGCTTATCAGCACGTACTGCCACCGTTGAAATTCCCACAACTGCACGGGTGCAGCCGCTGAGGTGACAAGGCAGCGACAGATCGATGCATTGAGATGTAGTGAGGAGTGAAAGAAATCTGACGCTAACCAGCTATCATTGGCAGCATTTACCACTATAGCTGTAGGGGATATACCAACTATTATTTGTCTAGGGACAAACTACTCCTGCAATCTTCCAGTCCAGACTGACACGTGTCTGTCTGCCGTTCAAGTCTGGATCACCAGCAAATCAGCGCAATATTTCTACCTCGTAATTACAGTACTGGGATCCAACCTCTCGGCGTGCTCATGTAGTTCTGCCCAACATGGTGCATTTGTCTTGCTAGGTTGTTCGGATCTGGTCATCGTCATGAGTGGGAACGTGCGTGAAAAATGTGAAAAGAATCAACAAACTTAAACCAAAAGAAACAAACTTAAAGCCAAAAAGAATCAATGGCCCGAGAAAACTTGCGAGTGCCAGAGTGGTTCCCAGTGGTCCACCATCCGCCCAATACCGTACCAAGCGTCATCCGCGATGCAAGAGATCTGAAACAGGCATGCACCCACCAAGAAGGAGCAAGTGCCAATCTGATGGGCAGGCAATGGGTGGTGAGTAATGGAACCGCACCACACTTGGAAGCAGCCACAACACACCACACATGCATAAACGCGCACACTCCAGCTTGGGGCATGCTCTGGTTTTGTGAGCATCAGTTCAATGGATGGTAAAAATGGAAAACAAAAACAAACAACACCGAGGTTACCGCGGTTTATCATCCACCTTGATCCTGTAGTTGCGGAAATGACCACTTTGTCACGCAAAAAGGGCATGTTTGGTGCTGTGTTGAAGAAAGAGTCGTGACACTCAAACAAGCTTTAAACATCCCCAACACAACTGCTTGCTGGTATCTGTCGGCAGGGGTAGGGGCACCCAAGTAGCTGAAATGGAAATCCATTGTATATGGGAAATCACCCACGTGGCTTCAGCACGCTTCAGAACTATACAGATCGCCTTTGAAGGAGCCATACTCAAAACATGAACACGCTGCATCTAAGACAACACAACGCGTGGCAGTGGTGCAATTACATCTCTACCTGCAAGCATTTGAGTATGTTTATATCATCATACATGTGGCAAAAAAAAACGCAATTCGTTGATGGTGTTGGCCCATGGATAACTACAATGAAAGTGCCAACACTGGTGATTGACAATGGCTAGTTCTTAGATGTCATTAGGCAGTTTGTTTGGTCCTCATCAAAATTGTGAAAGGTCCTGATGTCCCTCGCAGTGGTGGTTTCTCGAAATGGGGGTTCCCCGAAATCATCCATGATCTATTTAACACGTTTGGTACCAAACCAACCATCACAGTTCGTATATCCCGTACTGTTACTGCTTAGTATACCCATGTGAAAAACTGCCGTTAACCATCAATAAACTAACCGTAACTTTGAGGGTTCCCTCAAGTATCCAACCAAAAATCCCCATAAAACAATAAAGAAACTAACCATAACTTTGACATCCCAATTAACCATTAATAAACCAACCAAAAATCCCCATGGTTCCTACCCTTTGCGCCAGTCAGGTCGCGCTAGCAGTGGAGGTGGCACGTTCACTGATCTTGGACCAGTCCGGGCACAGGACTCGCAACGCATCCACCTGGCGAAAAGGCCTGGACCTCACCTACAAATGGTAGATATAAATGGGCGCATGGTTGGGAAATGGTTGGTAAGTGGTTGGTAAATGGTTGGTAAATGGCTGATAATGTTCAGTAATTCCATGGTTGATTGATGATTGGTTGGAAACTGTTGGAAAATGGCCGGTCCATGGTTGATCAAATCGCCACTTATTCTGTCCGATCAATGGTTGGCTAAGGGCTGCTGGTTGATTGATGGTTGGTTCATAGCTATATTACTTCACAACCACTAAAATCCACTATGTGAATTGTTACTATTACCAGCATGTTCTCACCGATGACGATTCATAATAGAGGGCAACAACAACCAATATATAATTCTCAGGTTGCCATCTCCAAGATTCAACTCTGGCGAATCATCCCTGGTAGAGGGGGCAAATGAAGAATTTTGACGACCGACCTAGTACTCAAAATGATCCTGCCATGATCGAATTCCTACGAAAAGAATACATATACAACTTACAGCGTTGCATGTAATCTTACCTTCCATATGTTTTCGATCGCAAACTAGAAATATTCTATGCCAATCTTTGCCTAATATATGGCTGTGGGGCAAAACCCTGTACCCCTGGTTCCCTATCATTAACCATTGTTTCCCTATAGTTTTATTGGTTACTGTAGTGTCCCCCATTATTGGTTGGTTAATATTGACCCATAGCCATATGTCCCCGAAAGGTTCTGATAGTATATGCTCTGGCATGTTATGTCTTGTTATAACCCGCCACGGTGCTGTCACCAGCGCTGAGGTGTCCGTGGCTTATCTGCGGCGTACCCTTAAGATTGATGGTGCAAGGGGTGCTCCGTGTTGTTGGATATTCTCAGAATGGGGGATCACCAAAAATGGTTCGTTTATTACTACTATTGGTGATTTGGGGCGTCCCCGATTTTGAGAAAACACCATGTGACAACCCAAGTCACCGGTCATTAGAGAAACAGGCCGATGTTGAATCATTCTGTGGGATCACGATGGGTGTGTTGAACCCCACTTTAGTCCGTTGAAACGTTGAAACATGGGTGGATGTGCCCACCTACCACACCAATGCCAATGGTGTAGCAACACCAAACATTTCTGTCAAGGAGCTCTGCGCGTTGGCAGGTTGATCAGCTGTAAATACATCAAATAACCTGTCAGCTATTGCGGTGGGCTAGCTCAGCTGTGCCGGGAGATGGGTCAAGAGTTGGGGGAAATTCCTGTTTCGTAGCCACAATTGGCATTCAAATGCTTCAGATATTCGTGAGAGAAATGAACTAAAAAATAGCTTGAAAGCTTCATGCAAGGACAGCGATGAGGAATACTTAGGACTTGAAGCCACCAACTACACTAAGCAAGAGAATTGCGGTTTCTTGATGGTTCTTGCAAATAACTTTGTTGGAAACGCAACCTTCGACAGGAGCAAACAGCATCAGAAGGAACAACAACTTTCTTTGGGCACTAGAGGTAGTCGAGAGGGTGAGGCCAGCGTGCCACTATCAAGCTGATTGCAATGAGCAAGGAGCAGCCAAAGATATAGCAAATAGACCCGAAGAGATTCCTTGGAGACTGCCGGCGTCCAGGAATCTCCATCAAAGATTGCGCAAACTGAAACGAGAGAAATCAAGCTGCCCCCTAGCAGTAAGCATCGAAGCTTGCAGAATCAAGTTGAAACACAAACTGATCGGCAATCAAGTTTAATCGAGACTTTCCTGTTTCGGATGGCACACACATCTGTCACCCACAAGCATCATATTGCATATGGAAATCATCTGTGTATCTTGTGTCTACATTATTGCAAATCTTACAGTAAATTACTGCTGTATGCATTTAGCAGAGAAGTGCACGTACAATTATGCGCATACCATTTAAGATGCAAAAATATATGTTAACGTAATTTTTCCGCGTGTGTGTCCATATGTCTAAGTTTCGATTGGAATGCGGGAGCCAGGATCTCAAACAACGCTCACAACACATGCCACATGGCCTGCCAGGCACAACTGACTTCTGCTCAGTTTCGGCCAAACCATCACCACTCGGCCGCCATGGGCGCGCAACATGCGATTGCTAGAGTTGACGCAAAAAAAGATGGAACCCAGCAAGAACATGACCTCAGGAAGCAGTTGCATCTGTTTTTGCGGCAGGCTTCAACAGTAAATGTGCCACCACTAGTCACTACTCCAACTTTCTGCCACCACCATCGCCGCTGCTACTGACTACTTCTACTATGACTGCTACTGCCGAAGGCAGTTGCTACTTTTGCTACGCGCGCAACTATTCCAACCGCCACTGCTAGTAGGACTACGACGGCAACAACTGCAATTACAAGTGGAACAACCCAATAACAAACACCACCCCTACCCCTACAGCAAGCTACAACAACCAACGTTTCAAATTCAAAATCATCATCACCTCAAGCAACATCAAACACTGGGTTGGAAAAAAACAGCTGTTCATTCGGCTGGCAGCTGAAATTCAAGACTTTACTTTCCAGTGGCAAGCTATGAATCAAGGTATACTGCCTCTCCTCAATTCCCACAGCTGATGCATCTTCATAGTCCACGACTTGGCTGGCTCTGTTCTACAGTAACTCAAGCATCAACATCATCATCAACATCAACATCGCCATTAATGTGATGGCCATATAGTAGTACCAACCAATGGTGCTGGTGGCATCACCTATCCTTGTTTGCAATTTTCCCACCTTTGAACCACCTCTTCTGCCCAGCTGTGACAACTTCTTTGGACTGACCGTGAAGGTCAGTCCCCGGCCGCCAAGCGTCAGAGATCCAGTACGCAATAGTGAAGCGCAACTGGAAAATGGAAGCAGTTGGATACCAATACTCAAAGCCTGCTGCCGATTTGGCCAACGCATGCGCATTTCAGATCACGGTAAGGGTTGGCTAAAGGAACATAAAGGAACTCCCTGGAAAAAGCAAGAGATGAATATGCACTATCAAGCTGGCACCTATGAATAATCCAAAGACCGTTGGTGTGGATAAAATTGGGCAAACAAGTACATAGGGTACATACCACTTTTACGCCTTAGGCCTTAGGTCGTGCAAATTTGAAACTCTCGGGACAGTAAGACGGGGGACGGTCACAAGAAATAGGAAGCAACAACATGCGCAATAAAACGCGATGTGCATTGGCTCCACCGCAGAACACTCTTGATACGCACTCTTGAGTTGGAGGGCAAGGTGCTCAAACAAACGTTGTTTTTTCATTGGTGCTTGGTTTTTTTCACTATGAGTTAGCGTTGCAGGTGTGCTTAGGCATCTTCAAGAAATATGCACAATATGATGAAGGCCTACAACCAAGGACCAAGCCAAACTCCCAACTTCGTCTTTGCAAATGCCCCAGTTGGTCATCTGTTCAGCTGTAAATGAACCAAAAAAACAACGTCAGGAATCTTAATGCCACAGCGAGCAAACTGCAAAAAAATGGTCACGTCAGAATAAAGATATCATGGTTGGGCTTCTGCAGCTTCAGTGGTTCTGCTTTCTGCATGGAGCTGGGACTTGGACAAGTGGACACCATTGGAATCCCTTGCTGAAAACTGAGCAATCATCCTCAAAAAAACTCTGCCAGCAAGGGGAACATCAGGGTTCTGAATCATGCCTGTTGCTGACCAACTGGGCCAAAAGACCTGTTGGTCAGTGCTGGTATATATATATATATATGGGAATTTGAGCTTTGGGCTTGTTGACTCACTTCTTCAACTCCCTTTCCTTAAGTTGAAACCCTCTGAATCCCATTTGCATCTCCAGTTTGTTTCAGAAAGGCATCTTGACGTGCACATGCACTTCGTTGACACAATCAACACCTCTGCAACCAGACTTATGCCAGAATCCTGATGCACAAAGTTGCCTCAACACCCATCCCTAGGACCTCCATACAACCTCCATAGGACCTGACCCCCCTAGGACCTCCCTAAGGCCTCCCTAGGATCACCATGGCGACCTCCAGGGGACCTCCATGGCTCCCCTGGTCCCCTGGGCTGCCCTGCCATCGTCATTCAGCGCTTGCTGCTCCAGGGCTTCGGCCGTCAGTTCGCCACGAGCTCCGCCGGCGCTACCCCGGCGCCAGTCGTGGTAGGCCTTGCGGTAGGCCAGATATTCCTGGCGGGCGCCAGCAGAACCCTGCCAGTATCCTCCGGTTACCCAAAAATGTAGGGAAGGTTTTGGTGTTCAACCTAAAAATGCGCATTTTTGTTTCACTCAGACGCCTGGTTTTCATGCCAAACATTGGACTTTTTGAGAGCTCAGATGTTCAGAAACATGTTTCTTTTGCATCTCATGATACGCATGTCATGCACTTGGGTTGGTACACTGCAGAAATGAGTATTTCACTGAACAATGCCAATCAATCTGCATGTGCACTATGTAGCTATGGTTGCCAATACGAAGGGCATTCGATGACAATAGCAGTAACAGTCTCTTGGCATGCCTTTCGATCATTTGGTGGCATGTGTAGCGCGTGTGCAGGGTGGAGAGACACAAAGACATCCCCCACACACCGCACAAAAAAAACTTCATTCCCCGCAACGTGTGCACTTGCATCCGCCATTGCTGGCTCACCGTTCACTTCCCCTCTATCACAGGGTGCTGGAAGCCTTGGCTCCTTATATATTCCCCCTTGCAGGAACCCTTGCAGAAAGCCCTTGCAGCAGTCCCTAGGCTCCTCATAAATTCCATTGGCTTTCAGATGTTCCGTGAGATCTGGGAGTTCCTCACGGACGGCGGGTGAACCAGCCGGCGCCGTGCTGCCATAGCCGGGGCTTCTGCTCCCAGCCGGCACGACCCCGCTCGTTCCATCCATGGACGGTACGTTATCCCCAAAGCCGAAATTTTGGCTCAGCCTTGAGCCAAGCATCGAAATTTGCAACACCATCACCGTGACCTACCAAGATAGATTGACCATCACATTTTTCGTGGGCCTTTCCATGAGCAACATGCACTCGAAAAGCAGACCACAACATGCACGATCGTTGGGAGCAAAACTTTGGGATGCGCAGTTGTCGGCCTGACCAAGCTGGGTCTCAAACAAATACCTGCACTACCCTGACATGCCAACATCAAAGCGTCTGCTCAAATATGGCTGCATCACCAATCGCCTTTGCTCCAAATCCTCGATTTGACGGTGACAACAGTGCCGCGTGATTTTGATGACACAATCTCCGCTGTAAGTGAGGGAAGAAGAAAACATTGGTGATGTGGAAAAGACTTCTTGGGCACCTTCGCGCTGAGTGCATCACCAATCAAACTTGCTCTTAGCACTCCTCAGGCACCGGGCCCTTCCAATCGATTGAATGAACCACGAAACAACAATTGACAAAATGTACCAGACAAGATCAAAAATCATTGAAGTGTGTCAAGTTCCCATGTATAGACCTGTGTGTAACTGTATATAGCATTGAAATCTGATGTAAAATTCCTGTGCGTAGATCTATGTAGTATTGAAATCTGCTTACGTCTGCTGGGTGACGAGAAACCCAGGAAGCACTGCCAAGGCACTCCCAGTCGCTGCATTTTCCCGTGATCTTGTCAACAATGGTTGCCTCGCAAGGTGGGGCCCTCTACTTAGCTATGAAAATAAACGTACCTGTATGTACATCCCATACCCAGAATGGGACCTGACGGTGGATGATAGATGTCCGTCAATATGGTCATCTAATCGGAATCCAACCAGTCAACTCCCAAGATATCATCCCAAGCATGGAACAAACATGAACAAACCCTGCTTGACCCCACTTGCTACCATGGGTATCCATGGGTCCTCTTCGCTACCGCTCAAGTCATGAGTCCTTGGTCCCGCCGGATGTTCGCTGAGTTTCCTACAACGTTGCCAGGGGTGACCTTAAGGCGGCGACCAACATGGCTTGCTGTCTGTCCATGCAGCCCATGGGCCGCCGCCACGCACGTGGGCAAGGGGAGCCACTCAGGTTCTGACCCTGGACCAGTACCTGGCAGCGCTTTCTCTTCAAACCCAGGCTATGGAGAAGTGAATTCATACATCTATAACCTATATTGAGCGGACTGGTTGGTGACTATAGCTCATTGCCGGAGAGATTTGTCAATCAAATCATCATCTCTGGATGTTTTTTGTTTGAAACCACCAATCAATTAGCCATGCCAATCTACAAAAGGTTTATCTGGTGACATGTTTCGGCCCCTCTGGAAAAAACAATAGTCACTCACCAAACCATTCCAACTATTGGAGGAAAAAAAGCATTTCCATCAAACCACCTACTAGTATGGAATAAGTATATATAGGGCACTAGTCCCAGCAGGCCCCCTAGAAATTTGTGATTTCATGCTCCAAATCCCACCTTCAAAGGCATCCCTTGTTGCCCCCAAACCGGCGGGGCACTCGTGGCATTTGGCCTGCGCAGCAGCCAGGACCTGCCAATGGCCGGGAAGCCCCAGCCTGGACTTCAGGAAAAATCAGGAGTTTTCCCACGGCTATGCATGGCTAAAAATGATGGCTAGACATGGGTGTTTCTCAAAATAGGGGTACCCCCAAATTATCAATTACTAGTCATTCACAGTAATGAATCAACCATTTTTAGGGACCCCTATTTTGAGAAACCACCACATGAATGATCATGGTCAATTCATGGCTTATAAGGATTCGTACTGATTTTTAGCTATGGATAGTGTGAAACAGTCCTAGCCATGGCTTTTGGAATATGAATATAGCTGTATAGCTAATACAAAGGACATTTTTTGTTCAAATAATCATTCCAAGAATGTAACTTTGACAGGGAACCACCAGTCGGAATGCCCAAAGATATCACAGCCCCCTTCAAATCACCCGATGACGTGTATGTTGAATTGATTTGTCGGCCTCATGTTTCTGTTCTTTGATATAGCAGAGAAAAGTAGATAGCAACAATTTGACCCTGACATATGATCATCAAAACCATTGTGATCCCATTCAATATTGGGGTTCCCTATTTTGAGAAACCTCCCAATGGCTCGAAGGTTGGAAAATTCACCATCTAATAGAACCTCTGTGATCCCATCGGTTGCACGGGAACCGTTTCATCCCCAAAACACCTATGGTGGTCGTTCACTCGAGGTTTGGATGTCGTATGCTGGGCAGGCGACCCAGCGGCTCCGGTTTTGTTGGCCACTGCCCGCTAAAAATGCTCCTTGCGATGTTGGAGTGCTGGCTCCAACCATCCCAAACATATGTGTCAAATGGTTGACTTAACTATCTCAGGTACAGTTGGAAACAAATCGAAATCGAAACAATCAACCAATATGTAGGTGATCCATATAGCACCAGTTCACATAATTCCGTATATTCCACCAGCTGATTTGCCACTTCCAGTTCGTCGCATACAATATTTTTCCTCGAGTCATTGTAGGGTCGGGTAGATTTCCATGGGTGAAACGGTGAAACACACAAGGATGGAGCTCCACTAAATGTTGGAGCATATGGCACGACCTCGTCTTCTGGATACTGGGGGAACTGAACATCAAAGCAACAATGATTGATGCCGCCAGCCAAATGACGTCACTTTCTGGTGGCATTACCCTACGCACGATCTCAGAGCGGCATAGTATGCAGCACCTGAGGCGGAAGTTGACTCGAAACACACAAAGACACCATCTCACTCACTTCAGGCCTTGGCAAACACAGCTATATTGTTCTGTATTGCCCAGTGGTGTTGCTGATGATTACAAACATTGGGAATTACAAAAAATTGGGGCACTGTGTTGACAAATGGGACACGGGTGAAGCAGTAAACAATAAACAGTAGAGATATTGGTTGATCATATGCGGGGCCTGTGGGGATCCAATTTGCAGAAGTTGAGTTCATATCAAGCTCAATGCATTTCGGAATTCTATGAACTTGCCCCGCAAGCATCACAAGCGCGGCTACATGTGTTCCAAGACGTTTCCACATAATCCCACTTCCCTGCACTCATGGCTGATGGCAACGCGTTTTTTCCATTCCATGCGACCAGTAGGATGAACGCCCAAAGGGCGCTGGGTGAGACTGAAGGGGAATGCACACGAATCAGGTGGTGAACCTTGGTTTCCACAGGTGCGTCAACAAAATCACTCTACACAAGGGAACAAGCACGAGTGGACGCTTGCACAAGTTGGGATACAGCGAACTGTCAACTTACGTTCACAACTGTTCACTGCTGCTTGCAAAGCATGCCTGTGTGTGTGAAATCGGTAATGCCAATAGCTTTCAAGTTGAGAGCAGTTGACTCGCTTGCCTCAGAACTCTGAATAATTTATGCCTGCATGTTTTGCTGGATCCCAGAACATGAAAATCCATGAAAAAATTACATGTCATATGCTATACCTGTGTGGTGAATTTGCCACAATCCATTTGCGGTCAGCTGTTTGGTCATACTCCGTGCCCACGCTAGCTGTGCCTAAACTGTGGACTTGGTTCCAACGTCGGTTCACACGTCTTCTGTCAGTGCGGCATGTCAGATTATCACATTACCAGCCGAAACATCCATACCGTTGTTCACTTGAAACTGGTGAAGCTGGTGGTTTCTCAAAACAGGGGTACCCCCAAATCATCCTTTATTAACCATTCATAGTAATGAACCAACATGAACCAATCATTTTATCGGGTCCCCCATGCTGAGAAACCACGGCATCATTGAACATTGACCTCATAATACCGGCACACCTGGTGTCTTCCAAGTGTTCACCACTCAATAGCCTACTGCAGGACACCATGAGCATCTTTTTGTGAAAAGGAAGCAATGACTGGGAGTATAACTGCTTGGTGCTTTCAACCCTTATGAAAAAATGGTCGATCAACAAACCATGTGGTAACATGTGGGAAAGTATGGGAAAATATAAAAAACACCAGCCACACAAGATTTAACAGTACACAACACAGGTTCAATTGCGTCAATGTGGTCTACTCAACCATGCTCCTAGCCTCGCACACCTACGCGAAACACTGGGCAAAAGACAAAATATATCTTAAAGAACACAACAACGATCAATCTCCAAGCAACGATGAATTGATGCACAGGCAAAAGCTCAGCTAGTAGACCAACACATTGGGCAAACCACCGCCAACTTGCAGGTTCTTGATCTTCTCGATGACAGCCTCTCCGATTCAAGCATGCTTGCAGGATCAGGAGGGGGGCAAATGTATAAATTATATAAATTGAAGATATCAGTCTCTCGAATTTCTGCAGATGTGGGTCCGCTCACAGCTTGTAATGCCAATCCAGCCGCTGTCCTGAACCTGAAAACGTGTAGATTGACGCACTCCCAGCAGCTCCCAGAGCTCACCATGGATCCCAAGTCCCATGGCCTTCTGTCGGTTCGCTTCTCGCTCCTCATTGCGTTCAGCTCGAGTCACCTGACATCCACGGTGGCAACGGTGTCAGCCCTAGGTCTCAGGGCCAGTTGCCCTCAAACAGCCATGGGTTTTTTTCATTGCGCCAGCACAGTTACTAGCCACTACTAATTTCCCATGATTAACCAGAATTACACCCATGAAAATGGCATTGGCTGACCATTGATTAAGCCTCAGTCACACCACTTTTTGCCCATGATTGACTATCCTTCACCATTGTTTACCATCATTAAGCACTCTCCCTCTGTAATTCACCAATATGAGCCAGTACCATCACCATTGAAATAGTCATTGCTAACCATGAACACCATTGCTAGCCATTATTCATTCACCACGTTTTACCATTCTTAGGCGTTGATACTAATCAATGTTCAATGAACAACCTTTGCCACCCATTGTTAACATCACTAACCATTCGCGATTATACTCCATCAGTAGCAAATTAGGCAATTATGTAGTCATGGCTTCAACTAGCCATTAAGACTGAATGATGGTTGATGAAAGTTAACACTGGTTGATACCATGGCGTATGACCATGATTTGTAACAGGTCACCCCTATTGACCCTCACGTGAACCATCATCATTCAGCATTGATGATCCCTGATTAACCGTCATTGGTCCTATCATAATCCCCCATATGACTCATAAGGGTTTGTCCATGATGTGCCCCCATAGCTGGTTGGTTTTCCTATTGACCTGGCCATGAATGGGGATGATTAGAGGGTACCACCACTTGTGGACACACCCATTTAAATCATCATCACAACCATTGTCAATCCTGACTATCACCCTGTCCATCCTATTTGTATATTGACCATCCTGTCACACCATCATCCTGGTTTATCATCTGGTTTTATCAAATTTTATCACCACGTCTATAGTCCTCATTCTAACCATGGTTCACAATTACTACGTATATAACCATTCTAACCCTTGCAAACAATTATTAACCATCATACTCATCCTATCGTATTAGACATCAGCTATTGATAATCCATCACATTAACCTATCAAATCAGTAACCATTATCAACCATGTTAACTAACCATACTAACTATACGAATCATGATTGAAACAAAGTACCAACATTATTCATTAACCACGATTAACCATGATGATTCTCATGATCTATCCTATCATTAACCCGTATTAAATCTATCACCTATCATATCAATCATTCTGTTTTTGATGGTTAATGAATATAGTTATTAGATAGTTAACAACCATATCATTAACCGTTGTCAAAGGCAATCATAACCATCATTACCCATTATCAACAATTATTCATTGACCAAGGCTACTGACCATCATTCGTTAACCATCATTAACCACTAGCATTCATTCACCAATCTTCGTTAAATATAAACCGTTCAAATCATTCCCATCATTAACCATGGTTTTGACTTTGAAGCGGACTGCATTCGTTGCGTTGCCAAGCATCGGCTAATGCGTATGCTGCCGTACGCTCAACAAAAAATAAAGGGCCAATGATGTAACAACGAAAAATGAAGTGTGCGGACCAACACAACCATGATGAGAGCATCAACACGACAACCGGGAGCTAGGCTCCGGCAGGCACGAAGGCGGTATGGTGCCATGCTGCTTTCATATCTCTGACAGTAGCACCAGATCTATGGAAAGATTGCCATAATACATCACTAGCTTTAGCACCAATCAGCAGGCGTGGCCTGCAAAGCTGTGGACAGGTATACCCAACATGGTGCAAGCCACGTGCTCGTGGCATCATGGAAATTGGAAATGCAAATCTCTTCAACACGTAATTTAAAATCTGGGTCCAAGTACGACTCTGAAGGTTAAGAGCAAGACTGCTCTCATCTGCTGCAATGCACTGCTCACGTAAGACCCACTTATTCATCATTGACCATGGTTAGTAACCATTGTTGCTATCATGATTATTAAACATAATTGATTGATCATCAGTTACCATTATAAACCACCATTATTGACCATTATTGACCATACCACCATGAAGATTATCATCAACCATTATCAGAGTTGATCATTCACCATGTTTAGGCATAATCAACATAAAAGTAATCCACCAAAATCATTATCAACCATTATCAGCCATAACCAACCATATAAATTCAGTATTGGCCAAAATCATTAACCATAACCAGGCCGATCATTCTTAACAATCATTGGCCAAAATTAATTCAGCACATAAATTCAGGACTACAGTAACCATTGTTAACCATAGATCAACTAATAATCATCATTATTAACAATCATTGCTTAACGATTACCAACCACTAGTAACCACTATTAACCACTATCAGCCACCATTAACCACCATTAACCATCGAACGTCTCCATTCATCTCCTGCTTTCCGCCCACCTCCAGGCGCGTCCACAGCTCCTCACGCTTGGCCGCTTGCTCGTTGAGGTCCCGCAGCGCTTGCTCTCGCTGCAGCTCGCGCTTCAGCCGCGCGTCCTGTGCGATGGGACCAGGGGATGGCACACAGGGGATGGCACCCTGAGGATGGCACCCTGGGGATGGCACCCTGGGGATGAAACATCATCAGATGTATGGGGATGAAATATCTACACCAGGGGCTTGGAGATGTGAATGGTGACGATTCGTATTTATTTGGTATTTTTCTTAATGATTTTAGTTATTCATATCTTAATTTCAGGATTCACTGTTATGTTGAATTTGTTTTTTTTGTGTATTTTGCTTTTTGGTGTGTGATTGAATATATAGTCATTGATAAACTACAATTATTTGGTTATTGATGATGCATGATGGTTTTTTTGATGATGAAGAGGGATTACTTGGCTTGCTGGCTAGTGATGGTAGCAATATATCTGACTGCTGGATTTGATGAAAGATATTGTTTGATGAATAGGGGTTAAATGGCTCAACATGATGAACACATCTAAACAATTAAAGAGATATATCATAACTAAACGTGATTATCTCCCTAGGTTACTCGTACTTTGATGGCTGTGAGCTACCATGGCGAGATAGTGGGAGCGCCAGAAGCGTAGATACAAGTTGACTGTGTTAGTTTACACCTTGCCTGAGGGATATATTGGAGCAAACACTCGCGGCCTCGGTATCAGAGGCAGGTATTATATGCAGCAGCGGTGGAGGCGATTTTTTCTTTGAGATTGGTGCTGTATGGTGCTGTCCAAGTATACCACTTACTGGTGTTTTCCAAGTATATCACTTAGCGCTGTGTCAATCCAGCTCAGAACTACATAGAAGAAAAATGCACATGTATTGTGCAATGCCCTGATCTTGTTGCAGCCATACTCCCATGAAAAAATGCAGCACTGAACATGGGCATGACCAAAACCACGATATACCTGACCAAAACTTATGCACAACATCGGGTATGCCTCTCTCCCCCCTTACTCCTGCCGATGGTCATCACCACCATTGGTGGTCACCCAAAATGCCCTGTCAACCCGCAATCATGACCATCAATTCCCCAAACAAACCCGAGTAATGAATTGGTTGCAGGCTATCTGCCGGTTGCTCAAATGGTTGTTGAATGATCCCGCCGGTTGGATGCTTCAGGGCTGATCAGCCGATCAACGACGATGTCCTCAGCTCACCAGCCTCGAGCTTCTTCTTCTTGGCTTCGTCTTCGGCACGCCAAACCTTGATCCTGCAGATCGGATTGCCATTGGATGCCAAGGGCCCTGTATGTGGCGGGTAGGTATGGGCTAGTTTTCGGGGAATCAAACATCGCTGGCTGAAAATGATAGCCAATTCATATAGGTAAACAGTGTGGAGAAGTGATGGCTTTGGATGTGGTCCTGGTCCTGAGATGGGTTTCCATCGGTTTCCCGCCAAATCATTCCCACCCAACGTGCATATAGGCCACCCTCATCGTAAATCCCGCCTGTTCAACTCAGCAAGGTTGGGATTCTTGCCGCTCAGCTGCTGCATCTTTCCTGTGCAGCAACGCGTTGCAAACCTATGGCCATTTGTAGCACCAGTATGGGAAACCACCTCAGCATGGCATCCCCTTGGGCAAGCAGTCTTGCTCCCAGCAGGGAAACCTCACCGGCCTTCGCTTTGCGACATTCAAACTTTGCTTTGAAACACATCCGCAAAAGGAATGGAACCAAACAAATGAGCGCAAATGTCAAATGTCAAACCTCTTCCGAACTTGCAAATTGAATCCCATCGTTTCCCATCCAATCCATCGCTTCCTCCCACCATCCACGCAGTTCATTCCTCCCATCCTGTCCCAATCCAGCGGGGTACCCATGGCATCTGATCCACTGGCGGCGCCTCGTTTCTCCGCTTCGCGCTTCAGCTTCTCATCGCGTTCCATCTGCCGCTTCCGCCGCTCCTCGGCCTCGAAGCCTTTGCGCTGCATGTCCTCGAGCGGTGGTGCAGCAACGGCAGGTAGCCCATGGCTTGGGGTGATGCCATGTGTGAAAGCACCAGAGCCGACTGGCAAAACAACAGGGAACACGGCCTTATCTATGGAAATGATTGGAAATGAGGGTGGCTGGCAAACAGCCAACATCAGAAACGGAAAAGGAAACATATATGGAATCGTACCGGGTAGTTCATAAAAAACAGCCATCCTTCAAAAACACAAATGAAAGTTGTTAAACCCCCGTTCCCCCTTTTTCAATGTTGGTGGAGTTTTTGGGTCGCTGGCGGAGTTCAAAAAAAACAGCCATTTATGCTCTTGCTGCGGGCAGCCTTACCGTCAACATTGACATCGGGGTGCAAGGGGTTGCCATTGTCTTAGCGGTGGCTCATCTCGGATGGCTGTTTTTTCTGAACTACCCGGGGAAAGTTTTAATGGCAAGACTGAGTGGTCCCTCGCGGCATCTGCTCCACACATCTTGGACAAGATAAGTTGCTCCTAGCCTGTGAAGCACGACGGAGGACGCATTTGACCATCCTGTTTGGAAGTCTTGGCCCTGCCCGTGACGCGCGCCGGGAGGCTTGACATGCCAGATGTGGTTTCACCTGGCCCTGACATGGGACTGACAGTCAAC
>VSDK01000337.1:255106-281949 GCA_009767595.1 Symbiodinium kawagutii
ATCTGCTCCACACATCTTGGACAAGATAAGTTGCGCCCTAGCCTGTGAAGCACGACGGGGGACGCATTTGACCATCCTTTTTGGAACTCTTGGCCCTGCCCGTGACGCGCGCCGGGAGGCTTGACGTGCCAGATGTGGTTTCAGCTGGCCCTGCCATAGGATTCACAGTCAACATTACAGTCAACATACAGTCAACACGACAGTCAACACGACAGTCAACACGAGCACTTTTACTTTCAATTCTCAGCGAAAACGCGTTTCGGGGAAGAAATCCAAGATTTTCCAATATACTAGGACCCTTGGGGCTCCCAATGCTCCAAAATGGCATTTCCCCTTTTAAATAGAAGAGAAATTGCTCGTGTTGACTGTCGTGTTGACTGTATGTTGACTGTTATGTTGACTGTCAGCCCCATGGCAGGGCCCGGTGAAACCACATCTGGCACGTCAAGCCTCCCGGCGCGCGTCAAGGTATGTGTGTGTCACCTGCTCCGAAGCCTCCCGGCGTGCGTCAAGGGCAGGGCCAAGACTTCCAAACAGGATGGTCAAATGCGTCCTCCGTCGTGCTTCACAGGCTAGGAGCAACTTATCTTGTCCAAGATGTGTGGAGCAGATGCCGCGAGGGACCACTCAGTCTTGCCATTAAAACTTTCTCGGACTCAAGGTCATGATGTGTGTCACCTGCGGAGCAGGTGACATACAGCTTGACCTTGAGTCCGGGTAGTTCATAAAAAACAGCCATCCTTCAAAAACACAAATGAAAGTTGTTAAGCCCCCGTTCCCCCTTTTTCAATGTTGGTGGAGTTTTTGGGTCGCTGGCGGAGTTCAAAAAAAACAGCCATTTATGCTCTTGCTGCGGGCAGCCTTACCGTCAACATTGACATCGGGGTGCAAGGGGTTGCCATTGTCTTAGCGGTGGCTCATCTCGGATGGCTGTTTTTTCTGAACTACCCGGTATGTTTTTGAAGCTTCGTGCAAACATTGTCGTGACATTGAATCCAGAGACCCCAGAACAAAGCAAGATCCTTAGTGAGTTCGTGAAAGATCGGCCACCTTAAAATGGCCATCACGAACAATTGGTCGAATGGTCAACTAAATCCGCAAAGATGTGTTGGAGTGCCCAATTCCGGCTTAAAAGAGGACATGGCGCAACATACATGCAAAGCATTGCAAAACGCTAACATGGTCAACTCCAAGCAACCTATGCAGGGTAAAGCTAACAGAAATAGCAACTCAATGCGTCTCTTTCCATGCCACATGGTTGCACCGGGGGCAACAAACTGATATGACTTTGCATCGAGAGCACTGCCACCAGTTGAAAACATTGGGATGGAATGATTTAATATCATGTGCATCCCCTATATCACTTCCTCATGAAACTATATTGTCTTAGGCCGCTCAATTCTCAAACCTCGGTCCCCAATCCAAGGATTTCTGTTCGATCATCCCAACTTGCTACATCCAGGTACCAAACACACTGGATGTGGATCCAGTGCCTCGCAGTAACATCGGCAACCATGGGGCCTCTGTTGAATCTCCCACATGTTGCGGATGTGAATGGATGCTACGGGGTGTTCCACACATAGCAATGTTGTATAATTAATGTTGTGCCTGCCCTGGGAATTAATGGGGCTCTCCTCATCTTCTGCAGTAGGGCTGCCAGTTCCCTGCGCGAACTGAAGTTCAGCCAAGCTCGAGCTGAGCGCATTAATTTCATTGTGAATGATGGTACCAGTATGTACCGGTGATCATGTGATGTTTCTTTGGGGGAGCGCCGACGACTTCATGGACAACAAACTGCATAACCAAGTGAAGAATTCAACAAGAGCGTGGCAAGGAGCCCAAGGGAAAGGCCCAATCTGAAAAAAACTAGGTGCTGAGTGTTGGATGATCTAGATGGCGCATTCATCAAGCATGCAAGTGCCAACATCACCCGACATGGCAACGACAAGAAATACCTGGAAACTGAACGACATGCAAACGTAGACAAACTCTTTTGCTCATGCATTCCCACTGCCTCGAGCATGTTGTTCTCTTCACCTTCTCCCTCCTAACGCTCAAATCGCAAGCAAACAAGGGATAGGTTGAGGACTCCTTGCTAACAGATCTTGGCCTTATGGCCTTTGTACGCTGTCATGCCTGCATTAACGCCCCAGGGAAAGAAATGAAGGGAAGAGGCATTGGAGGGTTGTTGGTCACGTCCTCCATCTTCATGAAGCTTCTAGTAGCACCTGAGCTGCAGCAGGATTCCAAGCTTCAAGTCCCTTATTAACCATTGATCAACCACTATCATTAGCCATTTGTAGCCCTATGATAACCATTGATCAACCACGACCATAAATCCTTGAACCTCCAACTTGAAACAGGGTGAAAGGTCAACATCTATGTCCAAGCAACCATCGATTGGACTGCCACAGAATATCATGACTGCTCAATGGTGACTGCAGTGCCTCCCTGGCCTGAAACACACGAAACGCAACAATTTCAGTATATAAGAGAACCTTCAGATGGACTCGGGACAGCCCAAAGATGCCCCAGGAAGCGACAGCAAGCAAAAAGATTGGAGACTGGCAGGGTGCAAACATACTTTAGGTGATTAAGATGACTATAGTTTAAGTCCCAAGCGTTCGAGTGCACCATTTCTCACTGCGCTGTTAAGTGTTCTCAAGGCACGCATGCTGTCCATGAATTGAGATTCTCGGAAACGTCGAAGACGCGCTTCTTCCCTCTCCTGGAAGCAACAACGGCATGACAACACCAGCTGAATCCAGGTGGCCGTCGCCAGGTATGAACCAACATCAACAAAGAACTGGTCCACTCCTTGCTGAGAGAAACACATACTTTGCAATGAACATATCGCATCCCCATGTCACATCCAACAAGATCCAATGAGGATCGTCCCGGGTTGCCAATGGGTAGCCAAGGAACAATGCGCCATGGCACTTGGGGTTACAACCCATGCATGTCCAGACCTCCCAAGCTCCTGAATTTTCTGCTCGCGACGCTCATTTCGACGGGCTTGTTCACGTGCTTGCTGAGCCCTGGCTTCTCCCGATATGCAAAATGCGATTGGAACATTGTTCTGCTACACACAAGCATCCGCACCATAAACTAAGAAAACATTGCACACGTATTTATCTCCAAAAATATGTAAGTGCACAGAGATCATCAGAGTTCTATGCAAACAGGGATGGTTCTGAATTGAAGTCTTGGGTAAGACTTCGCCTTCGACCGCGCCAACCGCAAAGCCCAACCACTATCAAATATGCGTTGGTGAGACTGGACTGTGACATGGCAAACGAGGCCTGCCTTCACGATTTCATATCTATTTTCCTATATGACAAATGTCTTTTTTCAACATACTGGTAGATCCATCTTGATTTCTGAAACATCCCTAGTTTACCTTTTTTGCCTTTTGCCTGGGTTTCCAGAGGTTTTGCGTACCTGCTAATCCTTACTTGGTGAAGGATTAGGGGGATACAGCTTCGAACCATGATTTACCTTAGCCTTAGCTGGTGATTTATCCCAAGTACCGTTGGTTTATCAACATGAATGTGCATTCAACTGCAACTCCCACTGCTGAACACGAGTTCGCTTGGGGAGCTGCGCATCCAACTGCTGACCTAACAACCCGCCAGGGACCCACCAGGGACCCTCCGACCCTGCCTGTTACTCGCTTGCACTTTCAACTCTAAGAGGTGCTCCTGCAGAGGTCCAGGGTCGGTTTAGCCGCTGACCAGGCTAGGGTCCCAGCTCAGTTGATCCATGACCACCTCCAAAAAATATCTGGCTACATGGTTATACATGGTTTACAGTACTTTGGGATGGTCTTGTTGTAGAGAATCAGTGACATGGATCGGCTGTTAGTCCTGGACTGCTTTCGGCAGCTACGATCTGACTCAAGACAAGGTGGCTACCGAAGGCTCGGCAGATTGCACAGCTATGAGCATAGACAAATATTGCTCCACTGCCTCATCCTAAGAGATGCTCATAGCGGAGGAACCACAAATCCCACAGGTATTGACTAATCATTGATCTTAATCAAAGCAAGCAATAGCAGGAGAACACCCAGACTTCGTCCCGACTTCTTATACTTCATCTGAGTGCTGGAGCTATAACGAGTGTCTTTTCCACGTTCTGGAAACTGCTCAGCCATTCCCAGCTGCTCAGTGTGTCCTTGCGCATCTTCTCACGTCGCTTGACCGTTGCCTCCTTCTGTTCCTCCGCATGTGTGCCTTAGCAGTGCTGCATGAGGACCTATGCATAGCCTATGCACTGGTAAGCAGGGCGAGCCAATAACGACATAATAAAAATCGGTCAGGCAATAACATGATAAAACCAACCTGGGTGAACACTACCATGTCCTCCTACTGAAAGCGCTAGCGTCGGTTTCTAACTAAGTTTTGGGGCCCATGAACCAAAATAACCTCATGGGCAACCATACTTGGAAATGTCAGCTTATACGGATGGATAATTACTATAATTAATTACCTAATTATTGCAGCGTTCCTGCAACAACCCTTCCCACAAATTGCATAACCAACGAACATCAGGTCTGATGTTGTCGATGCGAAGTAGCCCCAGTAAGCAATATGTCAGAGAAATTGTTTAAGCATCAGCGTGAGCCCTCCCAAGAATGATGTGTGTTGTGTGCATGCCTCTATGCATGCCATATATTAACCCACAAAATCCAGCAGCTAGATTATGGGCACATAAATGTAAATGGCTTCAGGTGAATAAGTGAATCAGCAAATGACCAATAGCTCCTCCGTATGCCCACCCAAGCATGTCATCGATCAAAAACCAGTAGTTCTACCAGCACTCTGGCTTGTGAAGGAGGATTTCTAGATTGTGCATGGTCATCCTGTCCTCACTTGTGCGTAGAACATCCTAATAGGCAAATATGTATATTCATGAATCCCATTGTAGATCTTGAACCGTTTGGTGATTTTGCAAAAGGGCTAATTACCTCCAAATCATCCAGTTTATCACCCCTTTATGGTAATAAGCCAGCCATTTTGGAACCCCAATTTCAAGAACCCTCCCATACTGACCATACTGATCTAGCCATTTTGGGACTAGCATCTGCCGTGTTCATCCATATCTTTCCGTGGAACAAATCACCAGCAACTGAGGGACCTACAAGGTGGGCCCCCTAACTTAGCTAAGTTGGCTTATAACTAGGGTAACTACCAGTTATGGTAGATATAACTATAACTATAGTAAAATGGCTTGTTAATCAACTTATTTCTAGGGGGGCCCATCTTGTACCTACCTACCATGGTCACCCTCTGCTCGCCAGGCTGCGAATGGCTGAGATCTGCTTCAGTTCGTCCATGGCGCGGCGGCGCTCGCGCTCCAGGTTCACCTTCTCTCGGATCTCCTGAGGCCCACGCGGTGCGGGGGGCATCTGGCGGGGTGGACTACGGTGGTGGCTGACTGGTGGTTCATGATGGTTTAGTGAAGCAACGAGTGGTTTACTTGACTGTAAAATATAGATAATGAACGGTGACCACTAATAGTTGAATCAACAAATGGTTTTTGATTCATGCAGGAAATGACTATACGCATTAATGCCAAGACCGGATTAATAAACCCCCCCCCCCTCAAGGTCGACAAGGTCGACAAGGTCTGACCATAGGTGTCCAAAAGTGAGCACCCCCAAATAAACGCCCTCAATTGGTTTTAAATTGATTTCAATTGTTTTTAAATTGATTTCAATTGTTTTTAAATTGATTTCAATTGTTGTTAAATTGATTTCAATTGTTTTTAAATTGATTTCACTTGTTTTTAAATTGATTTCAATTGTTGTTAAATTGATTTCAATTGTTTTTAAATTGATTTCAATTGTTGTTAAATTGATTTCACTTGTTTTTAAATTGATTTCAATTGTTTTTAAATTTATTTCAATTGTTGTTAAATTGATTTCAATTGTTTTTTAAATTGATTTCAAAAAGGGGGGTTCCAGGCTTGTGGGGGGTACCCTTTGTGAGCTCCTAAAAAGTTGTTTTTTTGAAGGATTTTAAAAGGCGGGTAATAAAGAAAAACACATAGACTTTTTGGGAAATCTAAGCCCATTAGCCATGAGAAGCAATTGGATTGATAAGGGTTTTCAATTAAGACTAATTTAAAACTAAAGGAAACACCAAAAAAAAAAACCTAGGGATCCAGAGGGGGTTGATTAATTAGGGGGGGTTTTTGGCTGTACCTAACTTATTTAGGGGGGAAATCAGAGCCTAATTAACTTTAGTAAGGACCAGGGTCTGTGGATGAGGAGGGGGTTGATTAATTCGGGGGGGTTTTTTAATCCTGACTTGACATTATAGTTTAGTAAATCCACTTGATTGCTCAGTTTCATTAATGGATCGTATCAATTGACACGGTCAACAATGGTGCAAAGACCATGAACCCTTCACAATCACAAGGATGGTCAACACCTCTTGTTCTGGAAACAAGATTCGGCTTTCTCGAAGTTTAAGGCGGTCCAATGTTGGAGAAGCAATACACACTGGTGCAGTGATTGAGGAGATAGTCGCATAACACACCACCAGTGCATTTGCTTCTTGGTGAAAAGCCAGACTGAAAATAAACTGTTGATGCCTCTCTTGACAACTTGCTGGGAATGAACATGCTCAAACAAAGCATAGCTGGCTGACTTTCATGCAAGTATGCGACACGGACACGGACATGTCACCTGCCCTCCGAAGAGAACAAATACATTAGACGCACTAGAGTCAAAGTGCTGGCATGAGTACCAACATCACTGAGCGTACATATAAACACGTGCGTACACATGTTAACACATATCTAAACACATAGCAAAGACATCTCTCTATATGTATGCCAGAATGCCTATGCACGCATGTTGAAAGCATGCATCCTTAACATGGGAACATTTTACGTGCATGAGTAGATGACCGATGATGACCGTACAGTTATGCATAAATCCGTAATGACCAAGTTGGCGTCCAAACATACGCACCAACAACATCCAACAACTCTAGTTCATAGAGCTGAGATGGGTGACTCTTTCACGTGCCTCCAAACGTTGAAATTCACGTTCTTTTTCTTCACGTGCGACTCTTTCTTGTGCTTTCGTCTTCCAGACCTACAAATAGCAGAAAGGCAAAGATTAAAAAAAAAAGAGTGTCGGTCTGGCAAAAAACATCAACGAACATCACAAAATCAATCCATATGCTTTGGCGTGGCTCCTAAACAATCAGTGTTCAAATGGTTCACCATGATGATTTCTAAAGAGAATCCTTCCTTCATTTTTCACTTCCAGCGAAATTTTGATGGGCCTGCATGGGCCTATCATCTATGCTGATCAAACATGTGGCAGCTGCAGGTCGAAAAACCATCTACATAGTTTGCAACTTGAATCGCCCCACCGACAAAACAAAACAGTTCAACCGTTTCAAACATTTAGATTTAGATACCAGTCAAACATCCAGTAGCTCGATCGAACCAGTGACTCCTGGGGGTCCCAAATGACTCAACTCGGGCTTTAGCTTCATCCAAGGGTTGCGAAATGAACAGCTTCATCATTAAAGTGTCATTCCAATCCCCGGGGCTAACCACCATTAACCACCACTAACCACTATTAACCACCATTAATCACCATCAATCCCCGGGCTGCCCTTGGATCCCTTGGTATCTGTGTCACCCACCCATTCCGGACACCTCCTGGATGATCAAGTCCTTGGCCTCACGAAGCCTTGCCTGCGATGGTTCCGCACGTCCGAAGTCTTGGGAGGGGCCCCGCCTTTGAAGTTGCTGAACCAGGAAGATCTCCAGGAAAGTGGCGGAGATTCGCCAGCATCGACCGTGTTTTTCATGGTGTTTTTTTCATTTTTCACGACCTATTTGCCATCATTTCAATGGTTTCTGTCTTGTAAACGAACTGGCTGATACTTAACATGATCAAGCACGGAACGCATCTTAACAACACTGCCAGGGAACATGTGTGATTCTTGAGAGTTGTGCGCATACAAACGGACAACAATGTTCAGAGCACAGCTTTGGCACATCATATTTTGAGATAAACAACAATGTTCGAATCATTTGACTATTTCACACGCATAAGAACGAACAACTTGCATACAATGCATGACATGATAACTTTGGCACTACCAAAGTATGCATACCAAGCCTTGGTTTTACACAAATTGATAAGTACATATATGATATATATATATATATGAAAATAGTCCTTACATTACGTACATCATAATTATTCATACATTGCCCACATCTGCAGCTGTCTAAACCATGTGCTCCACAAACCAAAAGCCATGGCTCAGAAACGTACATCCAGCAATATCCAGCATATAGCGCATCCAGCCACCAGTGATTCCGTGCCTGATATTCTCGTTCCTTCATCTTTTGGTCCCGAAGGACTTCGGCGATTTGACCTGACTGCTGCCACAGCATCTGAAGCCCGACTGGTACATGTCAACTCAGTCCCAGCATCAATGACGTCTACGAAGCCAGAAATGGTCTCGTTCCAAGAGCGTTTTGAGATACTTTGATGGCGACTCTTCAGCGGCAGCAAACAGTGCATGTTTTAGAGTGAGATCGCTGCGATAGTGCTGTAGCAATTCAAACCTCGCACCCAACGAGACTAGAAAAATACAGGAAACAAATCTCAATGTTGTCCGGTTCAACAAATGTGATAGCCACGTGATAAGCCTTTTGCGGAAGATGATTCCAACATGCCGCAGCCCCATCTGCTGCCCAGCTGCGATTCTTCCTGAGGAAGAGCGCTCGGCGCTTTTCCACCTGGACTCGATCTGAGATGGGAAGATCCATGTCATCTCAGAACTTCTGATTTTCTACGCAGACCCATGTAATGACAACTAATCAGGCATGTTGATAAACCAACCCCAGAAGTGTAGTGTTAGATCTGCTAGTATTCCCCTCTTTTGGGTGGCTTTGTGCTGGTTTATTCACATCGATCTCCAGTTGTATAGTTGATGCCTTTATCCATGGACAATTCTTCATCGCTGGTCCCTTTCTGAACCAAGAAATTCTTGCAAACCAAATCGAGACTACCAAAGGTGGGTGGCAAAAACAGCGCATATTATTCGGTAGCCTCCTGAATTATCACTGATAATCGCGCTGTTATTGATAGCTAATGGTTCAGGTAGCCTCCTGAAAAAGCAGCGCGTATTATTCAGGTTCCAAATGTTCAACTGCGTACCTGCTCATCGCGCTTTCGAGCAAGCCTCAGTGGGAAGCAATCAGTCGGCTCAATCTCACCATAGATCATTCATAAAGCAAAGTTCAACCCCAAAACGCATGTATTCTGAAGTCATTCAATTTCATGATTGGCTTGGCCCCCGCCCCCCCCCAAAAAAAACAAAAAAAACAAAACAGCAAGAAAAACTGACCGGCTCGAAAACAAGGCTTCAAAACTGTCCAAAAAAAACAGCACGGACATAATCCCACCCACTCCGAGACCTGCGTTGAAGCTATTTTCGTTTATCATCAACTGGACAAATAAATCATGGGCATCAAGATATGATATGTTTGTTTATAAGCACCAAATTCCTCTCAAATGGCTATGGGTCAAAACCCTGTACCCCTGGTTCCCATCATTTACCATTGTTTTCCCTCTTATTGTTGCTTAATATTGATGGTTGATATTGACCCATAGCCAAATAATATTTCAGCTGGGCCACTGCTGCGCCCTTTCCTCTTCGATGGCCCGCACTTCTGCAGCGGAACGCTCCTGCATCTTCCGCCGCTGTCGCGCTGCATCTTTCCTGAGCGGGTGAGGAATTTCCCGGGGGAAGGTGAGACGATGGGAGGCCCGAACGCTTGGGTTTTGTATCTGTTGATAGCCAAATTAATAGGCATAAATATCTGTTATAGCTGTTGTTATATAATGCTGTGGTTATCTACAATAGCTGTTGTATAACAGATTAATGCTGTTGTTATAGCTGTTGTTGATATCTGTTATATATAATGTTAATGGCTGTTGTTATACAATGCTTGCCTGGGCTTCCAGAGCTGGTAATGGTTCATCATGATTCACAAGTTGTTTTATGATGGCCACCTGTGGTGAACCAGGGTAGCAGTGATAAATAATATAGTGGTGAAACATGGTTGGTAGAGCAACCAACTGATAGTGATCCAGTTGATCATGGGAGATCCAGTTCTTTGCTCAACCCCGTGGGTTTATTATGGCCATGCCTGAATAGCTGTTGATTCACCATGAAGGTGGGAGGTTCATTCTTATGGGTTTCTAATTGGTCTGAGATGAGTCTGACTCACTATGATTAATCATGCGAGAGCTTGAATCCTGGAAGATAGATGCATTCATGCATTCATGTCAGAGAGTCTGGAAAAACAGACCCACAAAACCTCTCAAACCCTAAGCATAAGAAGTAATTGCTGCACAAGACCTCAATCAAAAGCCTGCCAGTGTCTTTGCAGGATTTCTGTCCCTCAAAGCTATCTCGAAATCAGGCTTTCTGATCCCACTACATCATGTCAAAGATCCAACCGAACAAGTCTTTTTCAAACAATTGGGGCCATTCTTTTGTGATTTTGACTTGAACAATCTAAGCAGGAACACAACACACGTTTAAAAATCTCAGGTCGAAACATCTAGAACTTGCAATGCCGAGTTGCTCACGGCCCATGCCACGATCTTGGGCATCCTTCTCTTGGATCAAACGTCTAATTGCTTGGGCCTCCTTCTGCTTCATTAGCACCTGGCGGCAGCTTCGGTTTTTGCCAACGTTCACCCCTTGAGCCACAGAAACTTACAGCACAGAAATTGCATCACAACTTTGAACCACAGCGAAAGAAACACCATCAGAATCAAACAATATCAAACAGTTTTCTTCTTCGCAAAAATCGCCCTCTCAAGAGTTTAGCTATATAAGCTCGTTGGCTCACTGCATTTACCACATCACAGCAGCATTCCAAAGGTCGATTCCCCTCGAAACCCAAAGATTCGGTCGACCTCGAGCTGTGCCATGGTGCTTTTCTTGGCTTCTTCGGAGGCTTTGTGTGCTTCGGCCCGGGCATGTTGCTGTTTTTTGATCAACTTCAGCCTCAGAACGGTGCCGTGGCAGTTCGGCACTAACCCTCAAGACCTGCATCCCCAAACAAATCCCTAGCACCAAACAGGTGATTTGCAGGTCGGTGCCGGGTAAATCTTGTATGGGCAACTTGCACAGCACCAATGAATTGGGAAACGAGGCACCCCAGAAGGAGACCCAAGTTCAGCTATCGGGCTGGAACGGCACGGCAAAGCATCTCTCGAAGCAAACCAGGAACAATGGCAATTTATATAGCCAAAAGCTCGGGACATCCAGGAGGTATGGCATGGTATGGCTATGGATGTTCCCAGCCCTCACATATGCACCACGTCACTTGGCTAATCGCGCTTCGCGATCCTCGTCTGCCTTCTGAAGTCTTTGGGAGGCCTGCAGCTGCATTGGTGCCGAACTGTGCCGAATGCTTGGAACCTTCAGATATAATAATCTACCTGATGCGATATCCAACTATGATCCTTTTTTGCTCGGGCGTCACCATCATTGGTTGGACCCAAAATTGTCATATTGCTGACCAGAAAAGCTGGGAAATGTTGAAGCGAAATGCTGAGCGGACCCGCTTTCATTCAACCGATGCTCATCCACATTCTCTCATCGGTTTGTATGAAATTTGGACTGGCACTAGTGTGTCTTGCGCTACAATCCAGGTCACAAAAGTCGTCAAACCATCCAGGTTTCACCTGGTTTGACCCATCCTTATAGCCCCGCAAGCCATTGGTCAGCCATGCCACTGGACCGTGGGGATCTCCCAGGCCTTGAGCTGTTCCAAGTTTCGCTTCGCATGGAGCTCCGCGATGAAGCGCTTTCGAGCTCCTTCGCTTTTCACCTCGGCTGCGAACCGCTGCTGGGCAGCGAACTCGCAGGCCGAACCGCCACGGAGGAAACGGTGGTTGTTTCACAAACAATTGTGGTCAACAACTCAGAAAAAAATGCTTAAGGATGGCTCATTCAAGTATAGAAACGACATAGGCCTCAAACATCCCAAAAAGGTGTGAACTGATGTTGCAAAGCAACGATTCCGGAAGGGAATGGACCAAACCTATTGCAATGACCAAAGCCCTTGGTTCCTAGATAGCCCCACCGCTTGAGAAAGATCCATGGCTCCAAACTGTATAGCATTCACAGGATCAAAAAGCAACAATCCCGTACAGTGGTTTTACCGAAAATCTCTCTAAAGTATCCTAAAGTCACTGAAGCAAACACATGATCCAATGTCTCATTGGTTCATCAATGGTTAACCCGTGGCATCTCATGGCTGATGGCAATGCGATGGCTAATGGTGAATCTAACCGCTACCAAGGACCCACAGGGACCCAGCCGAGATACCAGTGCCGCATGCAACTTTGCATCATCATGGGTATCCAACTCCTTCAGAAGCTTTGCACGGGTCGCGCCATCAATTTTGCCTCCCAAAGGCACGTCATGATGTCACTGGCAAATTGTAAAAGGATGTCAGCCATGGCCACTGTCAAATTACCTGGACACCGTAAGCCACAAAACTGGACCGAACCAGGCAAGAGAACCAAAAAAACGAGCAAGCGAGCAACCAACCAAATCAAAAGAAACCAACAAACCCGCACCACTGCAAGGGTGACAGCCCAACAGGACCTATACCGACCCTTCTGGAGGTATCAAGCACACATGGGGCAAAGCATTGAGAGTGCATATGATTGGTGCATGGGTTGCATGGCTAGGAAACCAAGTATGCACTTTGATGGATTACCCAACCAACCGAGCAAATGAAGAAGCGGGCTAGCACTCAAGCCCTTTTGGCAAAAAGGTTTGCTTTTCTCTCAATTGTGTTGACTAATTGGCTGACGCTCTTAGCGCAATTACCAGAATTGAGGGTTACCATCAAGCCGGCCGGCCGCACAGAAACCATTAGAAACTGATTCATGATTAGCCGAGCCTCTTCAATTCCATCTCTCAACCCTAATTCCAATAGAACAAGTAATGAAGCAGCCCCACGATCATTGATTCATGGGTCAATACAAGACATCCAAGCAATGGTTAGGTGAACATCCCAACAAATACTACTTTGTTCATTCACGGGATGAGCACCCCAGTGCCATATTTCACGATCACGACGTCCATGCTGACGCACGCACGGGACGCTTCTTCGTTCGGGAGAAACTTCTCCAACCGCCCCGGGAGAGGCGAAAGTTTGGGGGGACCCGAAGGCCTCCGACGTTGGCGGGTACAGCAGAAGTTGCTTTCCTTGGTCCGGGGCTGCGGCTGCTCATGAGGACGGTGATGATGCAGCCTACTTTCATCACAGTTGATGCAACATGGGGCACCAAGCGTGTTACTCTTCATATCTCTTCTTGATTAAAATGAGTAGTTGACTTGTTGATGTTGTTTTCCTTGCGGATTGGTTCATTCGCGACAGCATTGGCACTTGCTGATACAGAATCTTTTGCAGAAGAAAACTCCGACCTATTTTTGAAATCACTCCAGCCGAAATGAACCAATTAAAACACCCTCACAAAAGGATCATGGTGCCTGCCTCCCGCAATTCTGCACGGTGGCTCACGTGACATGACACTCAGACTGAGACACCTATGAAATAACTCGTCAACATGCGGCGCCCTTGATGTTGTCGGCCCAGCTTTCTGATCCAAGCATCGGCTTCTCTTGGACCAAATCCCCTTCATCGTCAATTTCAGCTGTTGCCTGACACAGCACGTGGGCATAAATTGGGGCGTTTCTCAAATGGGGAAACGCCAAAAATGGTTGGTTTCTGACTACAAATGACCATTGATGGATATCTGTCCTGTGGGAAACCTGAAAGCAGGAAGGAAAATGATGTGCACATCAGACTAGCATCTTGTGTTATCGACAGCTTTCATAATGAACATGGAAATATAATGATAACAGTAATAACAGTAACGATAGAGACCGTAAGGCGCGTCTATACAATTCATCTCTCATGATTGTTGTGCCTTACTACTTATTGACTACTTGTGTTTCTCATTTCCAAAGCCCTAGGCCTCTCCACAATACAAACAAACTGCAAGGGGGCAACACACACACACTACCAGCTCTTGAGTAGTTCCACTGGCTGCACGATGCTCAAGAGAGAGCAAACAATAACCAACGGCCTATCCCCGCGAACAAACAGGGTAGAAATCAGTGAACCAACATCAACTCCAGCTTGGGGCAAACTCTCCGGCACCTTTGCTTGTCTCCATCAAAATCTGTGACTGCCAGCATCTTCCATGAGTGGAACCCCATCCCAGTGGCTCCATGTATGGCATATTTACCTACATTTACCTACAAAATAAACCAAAAGTAGGTATATAAATGTACCATACATGGAGCCACTGGGCATGGATATCCACCACGTCTGCCGTTGATCCGTCGCTGTTGATCCGCCCACCTCTTCGCCCAGGCAGAGGACTTTCTGCCCCCGCTTATCTTGGACGAAGTCTAAGCGCTCGATGACCCAGTGGAAACCTCGCAGCGAAACGGCGCTTGGGAAAGGCCCTCCCTTGGAGGTCATTCACCACTGGCAGAAAAGGTCTCCACCAATGCATTAAATAGAAATAGAGATAAAATGAGATAAATAATGTTGCTTTATGTAAAAAAACATGCGTACCTTTCAGATTTTTCGGTATGTGTTACATCCTTGCTACCACTGGTTCTCCAAGAAATGGCACCCACAACTAGTCAGATATCAAGCGACGGCCATCCTGGTTGGACGGATTCATCAACTCCGAGTCATACTGGAAGAGCGCATCAAATTGACCTGGACCAGGTCGCAAGTTGAAAGCAGATCAGAGCGATTTTTTCCTTCAAGGATCAACTACTCATGGGTCAAACATACCAAATTACCCATGGGAACTAACAAGATTGACTACTTCAAGGATGTAGCATGCCTCCCCTAAACAAACCCATGGGTCAACTACTCATTTTCAGGGCGCAAGAGCATCTTCCACTGCCGCGTCGGAAAGGCACTTGTGTCCCAATGCGACTGGCTAGGCTATCATCAATGCGGCCAAGGCGCTGTAAGTGAGCGGATAGGTGTAAGTGCAGTCATTTTCCAGCTCATAGGCTGAAAACCTCATGCAACACGGTCAGCAAAGAATGAGACAACCATTGAGGTCCATTGATGGTTTGAATTTGTCAGAAGGGACAACAGACCACACGAATGCGAAATCGAAAAAGCCAGTTCAAAAAAAATCTTGGGCACCCTCTGGCGACAGAGATGAACTTGAGGCTCATGAACTTCAAACATGAACAAATCAAACAGCCACTCTAGCTGCCTCTTCCCATTTTTTAAGGGGGTTGCACAACATTAATTATCCACAAAACATATGTTGATTCAAGGGGAGTCTTGCATCCTTGGTGGCTCATAACTGTTGATGGATTTTTCCAAGCGTAACTTGTCGGGTTCGAACCCCTGATCATCTTCCAGCCGCAGCTCATGAAATCCGATGAGCCCCCCCACGAGATGGTACAGGTCGCTGGATCATCATACACTGCAACCTCACAGCATCAAAATCCACGCAGATCTGCACCCAAAACCGGTTGAGTTTCCAGTGTCAGGATGTTTCAGGTGTTCAAGGTCCAAAGTTGTGGGGAAGCGTAGGTTTCTGGCTTCCAAGCAAGGTGTCGCATTGCTGAACCCCCAAGCGAACATTGAAAAATCACAGGTTCATCACGGTTTATCTTCTTCTCCATCGCCCTCTCAAGAGTTTAGCCTGCTTTACTTGTTCACGCATCCATTCGTCTGATTCTTCTAGTTGCCGGGCGTGAGCGTGAGCCTTCTCCAAAGAATTGTTGAGCATGGCCATTTCGCTGGGATCCCAACATGCAGAATGCAGATCACATTCCGAACTGCTTGGATTGACAAGAAGAAAGACAAATCATGGTCACAAATTGCAATGCAAATTTCGAGGATTTGCCTGGACTTGAAAGAGCGGCGTTCGTAGCAAGCCAAACTAAGGACCATGCGATGTAATAGTCTCCTTCAATGCACTTCCCCTCTTGAAAGATTAGAGATCCTGCAGCGGCAATTGCAACAAAGCAAATGAAGCCAGTCCATGAACACTTTGTCCACAGGAGAATCAAAACATCCACGTTATTCGGCCAACAACTGCCATGCTGTACTCGAAATGTCCAACATCATTTGGGTCACTGGTTCTAACTTAGCCACATGATGTCTCAAAACCCTCTAACTCTATAGGTTCCATAGCATGTGGAGTCAACATTGAATAGCCAAGCGGTCATTACCAGGACACCCCCTGCTGTGTCACTAGAACCTGGCAATAGGCATCACAACCCCATTGGGTCAAAGGGGTATGCTATAGATTTGCATGGTCTGCCGCATCACGAAGCACCAGCGCTTAATGGCTTCAGTCCTGCCCGGCCATGAACGATCACAACCCGCCCGCGGTCTTGACTTATGACAGGTGAACGGCCCACAACGCACCAGTGCTTCGATAGTTACACTCCATTGCTGTGCGTCGCTGGTGCCACTCATTATCACTGATCAACCATCACCGCCCACCACCATCACCAACAACCACAACCACAGCAACAACAACTACAACAACGACAACGACAACGACAACGACAACGGACAACGAAACGTACAGCCAATCAGCCGAACATGTCTAGTCTTTCCATACTGATCCAGCGATTCTCGGGGAGGGGTTTGCTATAAAAAGTATTTGGCACTATTAGCCAATGATTACAGATTGGCCATCTTTTCAGCCACTCTATCATGGAAGCCTGTAGTCTACAACCATATGTCACCAGTGTCTTCTGTGTGTCAACCACGCCACAACCATTGTCTAACTAGTTGGAAATCAATCCTGGTTGTCAATCCTGGCCACCCTACAACCATTGTCAAGCGCCAGGATTGATTTCCAACCAGTTATGCCATATTCTACAAACAGTTTTGCCGTATTGTTGATCCAACCAGGATTCTTTCTATTTGTCTCATCAACTGATCTCCATTATTGTTAGCTAATATGGCTGTGGGTCAGTTCACCCTTAGTCCCCCTGGTTCTCCCATCATTAACCAGGCTGTTTTCCCTATGATTGTCGGAGTTTGAACCCCCTATGAAATTGGTTGGTTAACTGCTTGACTCATAGCCATATATAGCTGGAGTATATCCCCTAGAATTGCTAGTTATCATCCCCTATTATTAACCAGCTAAACCAGCTAGTTAACCATTGGTTGGTTGGTTAACTGCTTGACCAACTCGCCATTTCCAACCAAGATCCAACCCGGGAGGCCGTCGGACCGGACCTCGTGTATCATCCGGTCGCCGCGCCATGGCTCTTGGAGCACGGCGCGTGGAGCGAACCCCGCGGCGCGTACGGAGCTGTTGTGAATTCGGAGCCGAGGGCTGAGACGTGCGCTGTGTGAGCCATGGATGACACGAAGCTGGTGGTGGTGATGGTGGATGACACTAAGCTAATGATGGCTACTGATGGCTCATTAAATGCTAGGGAAGGGTTGATGATGGGTCGTTATATGTTATCAAAATTAATCGGTTATTAAATACTATGATTATTGTTAAGTTTGGGAACTATTGAACACTGAGGATGGTGTTTTTTTTTCCGCTTGTGGTTAATAAATCAGTGATGGTTGATAAGCTGATTGATAGTGACAAGGGATATGGGTACATTTGTGGATTAGTAGAGTCAGCCTCTAAGATAGTCAACAAGAAAAATGGTTCACGACATGGTTGTAAAGATAGTCCAATAACAATAAGTATATAGTAGATGATGATGAACGATAACTAACAAATAGCGATTGGTGATATATACTGACTGAGCAGGAAGCACGTCTACAGGATATGGATGAGCAAGTTTACTGTAGAGGTCAACAATAATCAGCAATAATCAACAAAAATCAACAATGATAAGAGATGGGCTTCAACCAATGAACAAATGATGCGGGTTAAGACTGCTGCTGGAAATAATGATTATCAAAAATGAATGTCAATAGCAGCTGAATAGTTCTGTACCAACACTTGCGGGCATTGTATGCCGGTAGCCCGTGGGTGCCTTGAAACTTCAAACCAACCGCCCGTTGTCACTGCGAAACAATCCCTTTTTGACAGATGCCCCTATGGATCACTACGGTGGAGAAAATCCATGCATACATATCATCGGTGGCACATGCCCAAGAGTTTCACGAGTTGCACCAAGGATTGGCATAGCACTGGAGTGATGGAGTTGCAAAGCCATGCCTAGCCATGGCAAAACATCGTCACAGCCAGTCACTCAGTGCATCCAAAATCTGTGACCGAACCCCGCGCGTTTCGGTGCACCTGCTCTACGGCAGCCGGCTGGTACAGCTGATGGAAGCGACATCCCTCAGCGCCTATGCCTTCCTTTGGAGCAGCCAGGATGTCAACAGCGCAAGGGATAAACCGGGAAAAGCGAGTCACCAAACACAAGGTCTCAAGCAAAATCTGTGCTTGATCAGCTGTGACCTATGGCTAACCTATGGCTAACCTAAAATCTCAAGCAACCTATGGCCAACCTATGGTGAACTTCTGCTTAATCCATGCTTCGTCAGCTGGACCTGGCAACATCAATCCCATCCACATGTGGCAGCTGCTCCACAGCTTGAGCCGTCACCGAGAGATGGCGTTGTTAAAGCTCTACAGGCTGGGGATGTACGGTGCTTATCCATCCTGGTGGCTTTTCTTCGGATACAAAGCCAGGTTATGCTGGGCCAAAGGTGTAAAACGGATCAAATTCAAAACTTAGTGGTTTATAGATCCCTTGCTCTCTCAATTTTAGCGGAGATAAGCATAGATTCCTTGCTATTTTTGTTCAATTTTTAGCAGCGGTAAGCCACCCAGAAAAGCGTACCCAAGGGCTTGGCACACTGGCACCACTGCATGGCGCCTCCTGTGTCAAGATGCCTCGTCTCAGCTTTGATCCAATCTGAAGGGAAGGGCGGCGGATGCTGGTGACTTCCACAATGTCACTTCGAAGCCAGGATAAGTTTGAAGGGTCTTCGCATTCTCTTGCAAGATTTGAACGCTAAATTGAACAGCAGCGGGCACCATATCAAATATCAATGCAACTACTAGCCATTTGTGGGGAAGTCAACTCCAGTCCTGATGCCGGGACTCAGCAAGCACGCGTATTTCTTCTCACTTCGAGTTCGCGACACGCGCCCTGTGCCCTGTGATCAAACTAGGCTCTTCTGATCTTGATGAACCGAAAATTCAGCTTTCAAATCCTGGGTCAAGTCATCGGCATACAGTAATGAATCGATCATTTGGAGCAAAACCACCTGCATATTATGTAAAACATGTAATGATCAGAAATCTTTCATGGGAGCATCATATCTGCATCATGCAAAAAGTCTAGGCACTAGAGATCCATGGTCCATGATACCATGATTCGCAGCTTAAGACCATGCTTCATGAGGTGCAGGATTTCTTCACGCTGATTTCCGGCATCTTGGCCCATCTCTTTACTACTTCTTCCAGCGCCGTGACTTGTCGTGTCCTTTGGATGAGCGGCAGCATGGACAGGTCCCAGAGTCGAATTGGGATGGTAACATCCAGGGCTTCTGCTCCCACTTGATCTGTTGCTCCTTCTTGGCCCATTCGGCCAAACATGCCTGGTGAAAGTTGTTCTTACACTTCCGGCATGTTCTGGGCATATCACCTGCGGCTGAAAAGCCCTCCAAACAAACAGGGCACGGATCTGGTGGTCTGTGCCTGCCAGGTGCTTCGGATGGCCCACTGTCACTAGCTTTGTGGCGGGGCACGGGTGGATCTGGGGGCGGCGGAGGCCCAATGTCGTCGGTTGGGGGTGCCTGTGCTTCGTAGCCGTTGGAGCCTTCCATGCGCTTCACTTCGCGACGTTGCCAGCGCTTGGGTATGGTCTGGTGCTCCTGAGTGGCCGTTGAACTCCGTTGATTTGTGCCAGCCTGTGACCCTTTATAGTCCAGTGGCTCCATGTATGGTATATTTATACCTACATTTAGGTTATTTTAAAGGTAAATGTAGCTAAATATACCATACATGGAGCATGTGGGTAATGGTAACTGGAAGTTTATTACCATAAAGACCGCCACAGTACGGCAGTTGTCGCTATGACAGCAACGTCGCCCTCACCATGCCTGACCAGAAAGTATACGCATGCAATTGGCTGGGTTCCTGTGGCAAAGAGGACTGCCACTGCCACACTATAGAATCCAACAAGGACAACAATGATGATAATAGGCAATGGACTACACTGACTATACTGATATGGTAGGCATCGTGACTCACCCTCTGTGGCAAACAAACCTGGAAGCTAAGAATCACCATTTGAAGAGGTAAACCAGCTACAAGTGGTGGTCTTAGGGAAAACCAGCTTATATAAACGGTGGAAGCATTGTGACATACAAACTCCAAAAAATCGCGTGATCGGCAAGGCACGTGCCCCCGTTCTTCACTTCTTTCCAACGCAGCCAGCACCGCAGCAAGATTGGCGCTGGGCAAGCTTGGTAGCGGAATCTCAGGGTCGCACAATTGGAAAAAACACACCACACAGCTGTCATTTCACTAAGCTGGCAAGGTGCTGATCTACCAAAACGTGGTGACAACATGACTCGCATAAAGAATTGGTGATATGATCAGTGATTTCAGCACGGACAACGGGCAGCAATGACCAGCAAAATGGAATGGTATTTTAATATACTTTAATGGGATCTAGACATAATCATTGGTGATTTTGATGTCTATTAGTGAAGTTCTTGTAGAACCAGTCAGTAACATGCGCATGACAATGCATATGACCGTATCCATGAAAAACATGCAAATCAGTCCTGCTTCTGGGCCAAAATCCAGTATCCCCGGTCAAAATCTGAATTTTCAACATTGGGCATGTCTTGGAGCATGTGCGAAGCGTGTCAGTCTCTCAAACACAGGAATGCGCCAGTAAAATATGGAGAAGTCATAGCTATCCATAGCTAATTTCATCCGTGCCCAGCTCGCCACATGGAAAATAGCAGGTGCAGTGTGGCCAAACCTGGTATCCTCTGAAAAACTAACCTGGCAATAGAAAATTAACCATTTATTGGTGTTTTCCCAGGGTTTCACTCTAAAATATGGTCAAAATCCATTGTCAGGTCCTGGTTGGTTTACCGGAAGGTAATGGTCCAATGGCGAGTCGCTCACTCCCATCCCAGCATGGCGAATACCTTTCAGATCCAGCTTTTGCTCTGCCAAGCGGCCTGTTTTGAAAGCAGTTCGTTCCTCCTCTGCGCTTGGCAGGCATCCAAAACACAAAGCAAGGATGCTCGGGTGCCTGGAGCGGCTTTCAGGTCGGCTCTGAATGGATTTGACTGGATGAACATAGTCTCAATCTTCGAGGGAATAAGTGGTTGGATTTTTTCGCTTGTTGATGTTTGTTGGGATTTCAAATTATCTTGCGATGACGCATCTTTGATATCTGACTGGATTTTGCAGCTCACATCTCTTGCTGCTCGCTGGATGCTTGACCCCGCTACCACATGTCCCAGCTGAAATAGCGTGTCCCGTCAAACCCCACCGACCAAAAAAGGAAAAATACCATATGTTGGTCAGGCTTAGAACTCGAAATGTAGAGAACCTTTGGAGCAGAACTGCTGACAGGGTCCCTTTGCCCAAAGCTAGCTGGTTCTTACAAACATGACATTGTCGATGTCACTGTGAGGGTATGAATGTATGAGCGTGCAGCGTGCAAGTATGCTGAAGTGATCATCTTGTTAGGTCATGTTTGGTCCAGCAATTGGACTATCCTGGCACTGAAAATGTTGACAACAATGATGCCCTGCCATCCTTATCGCAAGTAATCAAGGTTTAGAAGCAGGAACATTGATTCTGTATGAAATGATTTTCCCCCGCTGCACCTGAGAGGCTAATCTACTGATTTCCTACCCATGCTAGTAAACGGCTCTCAATGTTACCATAAACTGCTGGCGCTTTATCTTCTCGCATGGGAAAACTGATTCATTGATTTCCCAGTCCTTACTTCAAGATGATCATGCCGCATGATATGAATCCGTATGAATTTTGTTCCCAAAATATTGTGAGATACACAATCCTTTATTTTAACCATCCTCAATGATCTTAAATCATCAATTTCGCTGCACATCTTCATCGACGAACAATCCATGCGCCTGCCATCTCACATCGAAGCAGCCCCAGGGCATCCAGAATTGCTTCTGCCACAGCCGCCACCACGGGCACGGAGACCGCGTTGCCAATGGCGCGGTACCAGGCCATGTGCTTGTCATCACAGTGCTCCAACTTGTAGGATTCCTAGGGGTTCAACGGGTGGGAATTGCTCAAGCAATGCTTCAGAAGGTGGGTCTCTTCTCCGGACCTGTGTGGGGGCTTTTGGAGTTTGAAAATACTAATGGTTGATCCTTTCTTGGGAGAGGAGCTATGGCGAGAACGGTCATGATGATGCTCGTTGCCATGGTGCTAAAGGAGGTTCGACAATCTGAGATAATCTGGGAAGCTCTCGAAGAATAGCAAATATTTGCCATAGATAATATTTCTATGGAGGGTCCTTCAACTTAGCAACAACTTATATTAAGCTATGCTTCTACTGTCCATTGTAGTGGATAACCAGCTGGTTTCTACTATTGTTGCTTGGGGCTGGTTGCCTATTTTGAAGGTATATAACTGGAAGGGTAGGGTTGAGTTGGCCAAGAACCCACATGCTCTATGTATGGTATATTTAGCTGCATTTACCTACAAAATAACCCAAATGTAGGTAAATATACCATACATGGAGCCACTGGGGAATAGTAAAATATATTTCGAACTATTTTGCCCATTTGCACTTTCAGGGCCTTGCGGCCTCAGTCGGAACGGATAGCATCTGTAATCAAACAGCACAACTATCCGAATAAGATTGGATGATAAATGATATCATAAAGCAACATTTTAAAAAATACAATAAACATACTGTTACATATTGAATAATTAGTTATAGTCTTATAGTTTATTTTTTTTTATCTTTGTTCACTTGTTGTATATTTGTGTTGTTTGTCAATGATTTTTTCTTTCTGCTCGGCCTCCAACGAGCCGAGGCTCGGGAAAGCCTTGAAGCCGGGCGCATTCGCGCTGCGACAGCATGCGTGGACGTCCCTCGCCTAGGCTCGCCCTTGTCATGGCGAAGCTACGAGGCTGCGACTCCAACGGCTCTGAACTAGGCTTAACACGGGGTCAATGAAAGGGTTTACATGGCTTGAGGATAGGATTTATGATAGGTTGATGGCATGACATGGGTCAATGATAGGCCTAATACATATAAGCAAACATGGGTTGACATGGGTTCATGGCTGAAAAAATGGCTTAGTACATGATAGGGGTCAAAAGAAAAGGTTGACATGGATTTACATGGCTTAATAAATTGGTTAATGATAGGATTCACATGGGTTAATACGGTTTAGGATAGGCTTCGTAAACGGGTTTATGACTACCATTGATTACAAATAATGACCTTTAGTATCACAGTAGTTGATGAAGAGCTGGGGTTCCGATGTTGAAAACTGGCAAAATCTGCTCACGATGTGTGACAGTTCGCCTGTACTCTACGAATCACATCTATATTATCACTACTTGGATGATCATCCCATTTCGTTGATAATCATAGTTCCAACTAACCTAACTATGAATGGTATACCCCAACCCTGGCTAGTAATCACTTCCCAGCCATGGGATGATCATCCAGCACCAGCGGATGCTCCGCTCGCCGGGTGCCCGCCTTGCGGTACAAACTGTGTGACAGCTGCGAAGGGCCCCGCACTCCTGGCACCGGCTGAAGAATCCCAGTCCCAATAGGGAAGCAGCCTCTACCAATGGTGGATGAACCATTGCTACAAGGTGGGCCCGCTTAGTTAGCGAACTTGGGTTATAACTAGGGCAACTACCAGGTAGGGTAGTTATAACTATAGTTAAATGGCTTAGCAATCAACTGGGGGGGGCCCACCTTGTATGTTACGTCGCTGGAGTGTAACTATCATAGATATTAGTTCGACCAATCATTATCACTGACATAACGATAGCCAATATGTATAACTAGTATTTGCTTAATTATGCAAATTTGTTGAGCGATCATGACCTCATCAACAAATATTGATGATCATCATCATTGACATGGTCAGCGAGTTGCATGGCATCATGATAAGCATAAACAACAGTTATTATGTTTGAAATGGACGATAAAGGATTGGCAGCGTAGGCCTTGAAACCACCAATCCAACAGCCACTATATAATTACAATTGACATGGCAAGGATTTTGAAACCTAATCATTGTTGCAGCATTTCTTATGGCCCATAGTGTGCCAATAACAAGAAGGGTGTCACATCCTGGCGTTGGAAGGGCGGCATGAGCACGCTTGGAAAAGGTGGGAATCGTTCCAACAAAGATCGAATTGGTGGTTTCTCAAAATAGGGAACCCCCCAAAGATGGTTGGTTAATATTGAATAATGACTATTGTTTGATGATTTGCGGGACGCCTATTTTGAGAAACCGCTAATTGTCTGCGGGTGTGGGTCATAGATTCAATGCATCCCCTCCACTGAAACCGAAAGAAACATTGAATCCACAGACTCAGAATCATCCACCGGAACAAGCCTGCTGGTCCATAGTCCATTGGGTCTAGAACATGGATGGAATTTGGATGCCGTCTAAGCAACTCATGCCCATTATCCACAATTCATACTGCATACGGTCAAATTGTGTATCAACACCTGATGGGTGTGGGAGTGTGCCCATTGGCGGGGTGAACTCTAGAATCTAGAAGCCATCTTTGTTGTACACATCTTCCACATGGCTTTGGGTCAAAACCCCGTACCCCTGGTTCCCCCATCATTACCCATTGTTTTCCCCATTATTGTTGCTTAACATTGATGGTTCGTATTGACCCATAGCCACATAGATTCTTCTTGGTCCCCACTTGTCCCCACTGGCACGCAACCGTCTGCTCTCCGATCTCCTGGTTGAACCGTATCCACTGATCAACGGAGCAGCTGGTTCCTGGCGTGTGAAATCAAAAGGCGCATCAAAGCGGCCACCATTCTATGGAACCATCATCCTTGACTGGTTGGTGGTTTCAACCCCTATTATAAAATATCAGTCAACCAACAATTTGTTAATAATTACTAGGGAAAACAAAAAAACTGTTTGAAACCACCAACCAGTTAATCAACCTTCAAGCCGCCAAAACCTTCCAACATGCAGTGCCCTCGCAGATTTTCTGCTGACTTGATCAATGTCCCATCCCCACCGCTGCTGGACCCTGCCTCTGGAACCGCCAGGATATCATTTGGACGATCCAAATAGACCTTTGAAGTCACAAGCTTTGACCAATACTTCTCCGATACCTCGGTCAGCTCTCAAGCCACAACACGGGTGGACATGTGGGGACATGGGGGGGCATGGGGGGAATCCCTGGCCAGAGCTTCATCGGTTGTCCGACCTAATGGCAATACATAATGAGAATTAAACAGCTAAGTGCCCTAGTTTGTCACTGCAAAGCTCATCGTTGTTCAATTACTTCTGTCCATTGACTGATTTGTTTTCCAGGGAAGCCAGCTACCATGAAGCTAAATTCCAGAAAGGTTGGAGCAACCATCCAATTGGGTGTAATTTCAACTATTTTCAACCTATCGCCATATAAGGTTGGAGATGATCATAGCCACCCTGCTACTCGTCATGGAACCAATCAACTGCAGTTGCTCATGCGAGGCGATCAAAAGTGCAAGTCATCCCCGCTGCTTCGATTTTTGACTGACACGTTACCCTCCTGGAAAGTAACAGCAGGACCCCGCCAAAAGGGTGTCCCAATAAGGAATTGATCTTCCAACCTTTGTCTAAGAGGGCCTATGTCAGTTTACACAAGGGTATTTGATGATATCACCAGTGTGTTTATACCCAACTGTTGGCTACTGATTTTTGCATTTTTCCTCGAAAAACAATTCTAGAGGTCAAAGTCGCAGCACCAAGGCCTCCATACCCAGGTATCAGCAACTCTTCCCATATGGTTCAACCACCAAGGCCTCCATAGACTTTCCGAACTGGCACCTCTTTACCCAGGCATCTCTGCCGTGCAAGCTGCGGTGAGGTAGGCCTTCTGATCTTCGGTGATGGGCCCCAGCACTTCCTATACAGCTCAGTTGCTGCAGGGAAGGGATGCTGAATCTGTGGCACCATGTCTACGGATGAACAAGTTCTTGCTGAGTTTGGAGATTAGTTTAGCAGTTTTGGGAATCAGTTGAGGGGCTAAAGAATAGTGTCCAATGTTTATATCTCACTTGCCGCCGTGCAAGGCACACCTCATATCGAGTCAGAAGCATGGACAAGTCTCCCAGCTTTTCTTTGAGCCCCCACTTGGTTGCCACAGAGTTGCCAACATGTTCAAGCCGGAAACTGGCAAATGCATGCAAATGCACAATCACATGATTGGGATTTCACTTGTTGATTGGTATGCAGTGTGCGTAATCCAATGGTTTGCGGGATCGTGAAATGAAACCCTACAATTTGTCCAACCAAAAGCTTCTCTTTTCGTGATCCTCACCCTGGCTCGTCTGGAGATATATACCCTCTCGGAGGACACTGCCAGAACACAGACTGACGCCACACAAAATCACTCGAAGAAGAGAAGAAGTCTGAGATGATTGACATCGAAATGCACATCACACACACAGACATTTATGTATATAAATATATATATATATAAATATATATATATATATATAAATATATATATAAATATATATATATATATATATTTATTTATACAGTACACA
>VSDK01000343.1:0-35492 GCA_009767595.1 Symbiodinium kawagutii
AAGCTGAAAAAGAGATTTTGTTGCAAAAAAATGATCGCCGGAGCTGCCAACCACAAGCTGAAAGGGAGACTGGATTTGCTTTTTCCAGGGGCTGGAAGAAGCAAATCCAGCCAAAAGAAAAAGAAACAGTAAAAGGAAAAAAAAATCGAGACGGGATGGAGTTTGAGAGAGTTTTGATGGTTTAGTCATGACTCATAGTAGCGCCTAATGGTGATTACGATTAATAACCACAATTGTTTAAGAACTAAGATCATCAAGATTGATAGAATGAAACTTGGTTGAGTTGATTCGGTTCAGCCCGGTTCAGTTCAGCCGGTTCTGCCATCATTCGTTTTGGTTTGGAGGCGGTTCGATTCATGAACGGTTCGGTTCCCCACGGTTCTCAGCCCTTTCGGTCCCACCGGTTCAGTTCGGTTCCCGAACCTCTCTGTATCCTCTGGCTATCCCCTTCCCCTGGCTATCCCGTAACTAAGGGCTTCAGGTGTGTTTCAAACCTGTTTCGAACCTAGTTTGGCGACCAAGGATCCCGGAGAATGCCAAAAAACTATGCCAGATAGAATGTCAAAAAGCTATGTTTCAAGCAAACCATGTTTTTTCTTCAATCTTACCCTCAAAACCGATGGTTTCAGTTTTGCTGCCTATGCCATTTTTTTCTCTTCAATCTTACAATTTCAGAAGCTATGCGAGATCTACCGTGGTTGCTTCACTGACTTTCTAAATAAATGACACTTCTAAGTGGGCTGTGGATGCACGCAACGTTGGGCTAAGGTGCTTAACTGCATGCTCACCAGATACCACAAAGGGTGTTGGTTCATTTTGACAGCAGGACGGTGCTCATGGAAGTCGAAATCTGCTAAGGAGTGTGTAACAACTCACCTGCCGCATGGACTAACCCCGAAAATGGATGGCGCTCAAGCGGGCGACCGGTGCCCAACCATTCGATTTTAGTTTGTTTGTGTTTCTTTTTTAATTCCAAGATGCGCTCAAATGCAAGACTCTTGTGAGACACTCCTGCAGGCTTAGAATGTTTGTTCATTCTGTACTTTCTTCATGAACTAATGAATCATTAAAAATTCACATGGCACCAAGGTACTCTGAAACCAGTTTGAAACATGCCTGAACCCACAAAACGCTCAAAATTGCCATGAAGTTTTTCTATTAACAAAGTTGTCAAAAGGCTTGGGGTGTGGCAGCAAGAAATTAGTTTATTAACTCTTTAATGAATTAGTTAAGTGGTTAATTAATCAGTCTGAGATGAATGACGTTTTTTTTGGATGGTAAACTTGCCACATCTTCGGGTGGACATTTCGATGCAAAATCTTTGAATGCTTCGAGCCGCGGAAGCTTCGCGGAAGCATTTCTTTTGCGGAAGCTTTGCGGAAGGGACATATGATGGACATATGGTTGTCCCAAACCTGCCCAAAATGACCACCGTTAGAATCTCGAAACAGCCTCGCGGAAGCAACGTTCCTCAAAAAAACAAAAAAAAAGTGATAAAACCATTGCGTGGAAGCTCGCGGAAGCTGGTTGTAACAAAATGGTCTCGCGGAAGCAACAGTCTGCACAGCGGAAGCTGCGCGGAAGCTTTCGCGGAAGACAGGGAAACGTCCAATTGAATGAAAAAGGAATAAAAAACAACATTCAGATGAAAGAAATTAATAAATTAATTTATCGGCTTCAGACAGGTGTTTCAAACACACTTGAAACAGTAAAAAAATTCAAACCCCAAAAAAATTAGTATTATTTAGGGGTGTTTAGTTGCATGATCACGGAACCGAAGATTAAAAGTAAATTACCAATTCATTAACGAAGATTAAAAAAATCCAAAAAATCAATGATTTTTGAAAATTTTTAATATTATTTTGTAGGGTTTTATTAATCCGGGGCTCAGATTAATAGTTATAACCACCTATGAAACCATATCATAGCTATAACCACTATTAATAGTGAAACCATATTATAGTTATAACCTATAATATGAAACCAATTTGTTAGGTTAATATCGTTAGGTTATAACCACTATTACCCACCACTATGGCTTGAGAAACCCCCCTATGCGTTGGATCCTTGGATCCAACGACCATTGATTCCTGGTGTCGCTGAGACCAAGCTGTGGGCCTTGGGCATGGCACGAAGTGCAAATCCCATAGATATAGAAACGTGACATGAATACACAAGATTTACACAAGATATACATAATGTATACATGATATAGACATGATATGTACATGATATCTACATGGTATGTAAATATGAAATATATGTATTTATATATATATATATATTTATGTACATACATGCGCAAACATGACAAAAACCAGCTTTATTGCTTCATGAAGCGTTTTTGAAGATCTGGGTGCAGCCATGCGGGCACGTGGTGGAAACAGGAGACCTCCCAACAACAGCCCTGGCACGCGCTTCACAACACAGAGAGCTTTACCAATGCGTCGCAATCATGTCCACTGTCCAGCATGTGACCTGCAGTTGTGCAGTCCATGAGCACATCACGGTACTTCCTGTCGTGGGATCCAGGGGAGTAACCATGGTTTGAGGTGGGGTAACTATGGTTAAACAATGTTTGATGGTTAAAAAGGATGAATAATGGTTGAACGTTCATTTCCTGTTTTTATATATTTTGACATGCCATTGTTTCGAGCCTTACAGATCACCAATCATGATGTTGTTTATTGATCACTCGTAGATCAACTCGTAGATCAACTATATTCATCAATTGATCGTTATATCTATATCAATGTATTTGCTTGTGTAATTTACCAGCTTCAGTCACAGACCATCACAATTGATTATTATCGTCAATCATCAACAACCGTCAGCAATGAACCATTGTGGCTGACAACAATCGGTCATGAACCATCAGTAATATCCATTACATTAGCTATCATCAGCAATCATCCTCCTCCTCCGCCTCCTCCGCATCACCATCACCACCGTCCTCCTCCTCCTCATCATCATCATCATCGTCATCATCATCATCATCATCATCATCATCCTCATCATCCTCATCAACCATCAGCAATCAATCATCAATTATGGGAGTGAATGATCTCCATATCGTACACCCAGCCAGCAGCCGCAAACGCTCGCCGTGAGGCCGTGGTGGTGCGAGTCATGAAGAGCCGGAAGACACTGGAGCCGTTGAGGGCTGCAGAACGTTCCGGGATGGGGTTGAAGCTGGGGTAGGGTCGTAGGGTAGTAGGGGGTGGCGGGCGGTAGGCTAGTACGGTGTCATGGTCGTGTGGGAGGCTGGTAGGGTGATGAATGACGATCTCTGATGTTGAATGGTGGCAATATCATGGTTCGCAATAGAAAAGAAATGGATAATTTTGAGGTTAAGAGTGGTGAATTGATGGTTCATGGTTGATAGTGGTGAATAATGATGGTTGATGCGATGGTTAACTATAGTGACTCATGATGCTTGATGCTTGCTGACAGTTGTTATGACTGCATCCATTCCCGCAGGTTGCCATACGCCACACGAACCATGCGACATTGCACCAGACCAGACTATACTAGACAACGTGCACTACGTACATACACGCATACATATATGCATGCATACATACATACATAAATGTACAGATGCATCACATTACTCTGCATTTTATGATATTGACTCATTTGCATATTGATATGCATAGATAGATATATTGTCGAAGATGATGTTGCATTCCAGTGTGGGGTATGAATGCATACATAACTTCACAAATGCAGAGGTGCACTGTCATGTACACTAGCTACAATACATGCACTATATACAACACATTACAATACACGTCGGATTCATCACCTACGTTGCACAGACGTCGGACTACGTACGTCCGCTTTATTTCATAGGTAAGTTTTATACATCGGTACATAGCTACATGCATAATATGTACATACATATGTACATACATGCATACCGACCTACATCCCTACCTACATACCTGCATACCTACCTACTTACCGACATCCCTACATCCCTACATCCCTACATACCTACATACCTGCATACTTACATACATACATAAATCCATGCACACAGTACACATAAACATGGCATGCACACACACACACACATGGCAGACCAATACATTTACACCACAATGCCATACACAGACACGCACATCTGAAAGACTCGCAGCAAATTTCTTCCAGTCTGCCTGTGATTTCGCCCATGGCAATGTCTATTCAGGAGCACAACCAGCTTGTCATGGAGGCACCTGGCCTGGTGTTGTAAACAGGGAAGGCAACCAAGAAACGGTTTAACCAACCAGCGAACCATCCGACCCAACCACCAAGGAACCAAGCAAAAAGCCAACGAACAAACAAACCAAGCACTGGAATTGTTGTGCGCATCAAAGATGTAGTTTCTTTATAGAAGCATACTGGTACTTATTCAAGCACATGATTTTGTTTTCGGTAGGACTGGAGCTGATTAACCAGTAACACGGGGGCTGACATAAACGACATGATAATGATTGATATATGACGGACCATTGGCTGCTATCCTGCTGCAACCATTGCTTTGGTAGCAATTGTGATCCATTGTTAATCACCGCCAATGAGTGGTATAAAAATCACTGCCAACGATTGCCAACCACTGTTGCAACAATCAACCACTGCGAACGACATCACAATCTTAGATTACCACTCATTGTGATACATTGTTTATCACTAGTCCCTATCAACCAATGGTTCGTGACTACCAATCACCACTGTTCCCTATCACTGCTAACAGTGGTCACTACTCTCCTGTCAACGTCGAACGCCGAAACAGTGGGCGGTCTGCACTTCGGGAGGTGCTGTGGGTTGGTGGAAACGATTCTGAAGCAAACATGGACCAACTCTACTGATAGATAACCATACAAGGTTGGCTTCGTAACCTTAAACCAACTATTGACCTTTTGGTTTCACTACTGATAGATTACTCTCCTGATTGATAGTTGGTAGTTAAACCAAAAGGTAGATACTTGGTAGTTGTAACCATATAAGAATATCCAATATATTTACAGATAACCATATAACTAAGATGAACCAACTCGACTGATTGATGCCCTGTTGTGAACTAACATGGCTGGCTGGAAAATCCACCTTTTCAATGAATGATTTCCCGTTTGGTTTTCCATTGCCAAAACCGCAGATTTTCCATTGCCATGTTAGTTTACCAGAGGGTAGTTGGGAGTTTAATCAAAAGGTTGATAGTTGGCAGTTGCAACCATACAACTAGAACTAATCTATTGATAGTTGGTACTTAAAACCCCAAGTAGATATGGATATTTATAGTTGGTAATTAGTTATTATCAATATCGTTCGAACCAATGATTGCCAGTGGTGATATTGATGACTGGTAGCGATAGCATTGATGAAGTCCATTGGTTCAACCAAGTAGATGTAGTGATAATGAAGCAAACTGAGAAGAAATCGGTTGAGAATACCGGTATTAAGAATCTATAGTGATATTGGTGCTTTTGCCAGTATCAATGAAACAAAGAAATGCTCATATGAAGTTGATAGTACTCATGTTGGGTTGCGATCAACCAATATTACTGAAACCAACTGAAATGCCAGGTATTTTCATTCTTTCATATTTTTGTTAACCGACTGGCTGTTGTTTGAATGTCAAGAACGAATACTAATACCACTTGGTCAGGATGTTGGGTTGATTCACCTGTGTCATTAAGCCAGTGCTATCTATGGTTAAGTATAAATATGAATGTATAGTCCACTGTGAATGTTGGATTGATATAAACACGACAGGAACCAAGTATTAATCAGGATTTTCTACTTATTGTCAATGGTTGATACTTGACACAACACGTATGCACTGATGTACAGGGTAAAGTTCCACCAGCATGTATCCTCCGTATGCCAATGCTTCATAGGGTACATATATACTCCAGGTATCAACCAGTGGTTAGTCGCGGTTCACGCTGGCATATACCGGATAATAGTCGTTTTTGCTTATCAATAGTGAGTAGTCATCACACAAAAGAAGATTCCCACTTTACTGCATTTCTTAGCTAATAAGAATAATGTTAGCCAAGTACGAAGCTTTAGCCAATGCTAAACTAGCTGCTAAACATCATTTCTAGCTACCACTGATTGAAGTTATGCCTACTTTTTTCCAGCCACTCTGATCACCAGGAACCGGGTCCCACCTGACCCACCTCTGTGGTGACCATTGACCCAACCTGAGCTCCAGCAGGTGACTCGACATTTGACATCTCGATTTCAACCATCGCCCACCCTCATCAAGCAACGCATCGAAAAGCTCATCGAACGAGAGCACCTTGGTGGGCGAGTTCACTCGGAAGGTGAGTGAACTTTGGAGGGCAGAGTGGTACATGTAACATGTATCATGGACACGAACGGCCTAGATGGATGTAGAATAATACCCGTGCAGATCTCTGACAGCATCAATACCCACACTTCAGTATGTGAATTCACACATGTCTATGCTGACATAAATGGATTGCTCATCATTCCACAATGGCAATTTGTAAGCTTTGGCCCACATTGGCCGAATGCGACTCGAGGTTTGCTTGGGTGATGACTTTGAAGACTTCCAAAATGATTTTTTGGTTGTTTCTGGGGTGACGCATGGGGTACTTTCACGCTACATCCGCTTGTGAACTATGTTGAAGTTGTGGACATCGGTTTGTATGTACCGACACTTCCCAGCAGCAACAGCTCCAATCTTTGGCACCCTTACGACTTCGGAAATACCCATGTACACATCTACCCGCACCCAGATTGATAGACATACATGCATCCGCCAAAAAATATCTGCCAAATATGCCTGTACATTTAGAATCTACGGTACGATGCATGCCATGCCACATGCATACCATGCCAAATGCATATCTGAATATTTAGATATAAATATTTAGATATAAGTATAAATTGTAAATAAATACATGCATATTCATATACATATACGTATATATCTATATCTATATCTTTTTATTTTCAAACAACATATTTACACACACACACATGCATGTATAAGATGTGAGCTTCGGTCTATACACGCATGCTGGCATGATGATATCTACATGCATCTGGCGACCGCATCCCAGGTATCTGGAAAGATCCAACTCTGACAGGACGGGCCTCCAGGGTGGCACGGGGACCGCAGTACGGGATGAGTAGACGTGACGGTCTGAAGGAGCCGAGTTCTAAGTGATGATAACCATGGTTAGTTGCACCCTATAAGGTATCTTATAGCCCCTAGAAACCATGGTTAGTGACCACTTACTAAGTGGTGCACATCCAAGTAGTGATGATAGGCATTGCTCCTTATCAGCCACGAGTTCTAGCTGATCATGCTCATGACTAAGCAAGAAAACAGATCAGAGAAGTCGTGGATGATGGCTGATGATACAGCCATAAGAATAGAATCAGGCTGTTATAGCTGCCATGTATAATAACTTGTGGCAATCTTTACTCATGAAAATATAAGCCTACTCCCCGCAGCAGCAGCCAGCAAGAGGGCGAATTTGCACTATGAACCAAAGCGTACCCTCTGGCAAACTAACCTGGCAATGGAAAATCCATCATAAATGGATGATTTCCCAGGGTTTTCCTAACAAAGTGGTGGATTTTCCATTACCATGTTAGTTTACCGGAGGGTAAGCCGGCTTGTGGTAGGAAGTGGAGGGGAGATCTATTACCCCGCTGTATCAACCAATTGTAACTCCGAAGCCATTGTCAAGCAATGTTTTTCTAGCCCGAAACAACCAAGCTGGTAATGGTATCAATGGCACAGATGATCAACAGTTGGTATTAAACCAGTACAGCTTGATATTTAATTAATGATTACTGTAGTAGTGAGGAACAACCAAGGGCTATATACCTGCGTTCATCCCACTGGAACGGTGGGGATCCCTAATTTCCTGTGATGAAGATGTCCAGTACTCCCAACTGCTTCCCTTTTTCCAATCATGAGACATCACTTGGAGCAGTGATTGCCATTATCAGGGATAGATCAATGATCATTCCAAAACAATAGTCATTGCTTATGATATGATTTCCCACGACTTTAACCCTAACTTCGACAGACATGCACCATCATTTTGAGCATCATGAACAGGAATTCACTATGATTCGCCATCAATGACCGCAACTTAACCACGGTTTTCCCGTTAGATTTCGTTGGTTCATCACCCCAATCATCACTCTTAAGCACCGTTGAAGGCCCATCATGCCCAGGAGGGTCTACAACTACCTAGCATGACGCGGAGTTTCAGCAACGCGCGACGACAGAACTGCGCGACCCGTGTGCCAAAAGCTGCTTGTGCTGGAAAGCTGGGGTTGATACTGGGCCGGTCATGTCATGCCCCGTGGGTTTGCAACTGCACACGCACTATAATCTTAATCCCGGATTAAGAAAGCCCTGTACTGTATACGGGGCATCTCCCAAAAGCCCTGGTTTCCCATTAAGATGGTAACCCCCCAATCAATCAACCTGGGGTTTCTGAATCCGGGGTCAACATTGCACATATCACATGATCATTGATAGAAACGTGGTATGTGGCTGTGGGTCAAAACCCTGTACCCCTGGTTCACCATCATTACCCATTGTTTTCCCTTATTATTGTTGGTCATTATCCCCCATTATTGGTTGGTGAATATTGACCCATAGCCATGTCATGGTGATACTGACGACTTTCCACCATCCCCACGTGGCACCAACGGTGTCAAGCTACGAAAACCACCTGCAAACACGCTGGCGCTGGCCACCTAGAGACCGAGCTGTGGCGAAGTTGCGAGGGAGATCCAGCTGTTCATCTCCAGATCCACTGGATCTGTCTATCTGTCTGTCTGTTGGTCTATCTATCTAAATATGTATATTGTGCAAAAATGAAAATGCATGTGTATATATATATATAGATATATTTAAGAATAAATGAATAAATAAGCAATTATATAAATATATATATATATATACATATATACATATGTCTTCAGTTTTAATTTAAAGAATTATCCACTATATGCATTTTCATATGGTTTTTACAGTGTGTTTTTATTACACTGCTATTATAATCAAATATAGTGATGACAAGTATATTTCAAATTATGTAAAATGTAGGCCTCAGAAGGGGCGCTGACCATATATATATACACATGTGAATCTATTTACGTACAAACAAGCAAGCAAAGATACAAGCATACAAACATACAAACAAACAGACAAACAGACAAACATACAGACATACAGACATACAGACATACAGACATACATACATACCGACAGACAGACAGACAGACAAACAGACAGACAGACATACATGCATACATGCATACAGGCAGACATACATACATACATACATACATACATACATACATACATACATACATACATACATACATACATACATACATACATACATACGTACATACGTACATACGTACATACGTACATACGTACATACGTACATACGTACATACGTACATACGTACATACGTACATACGTACATACGTACATACGTACATACGTACATACGTACATACGTACATACGTACATACGTACATACGTACATACGTACATACGTACATACGTACATACGTACATACGTACATACGTACATACGTACATACGTACATACGTACATACATACATGCATGCATGCATGCATGCATGCATACATACATACACGGGCAGGTGCATATATCTATATATCTTTCCATGTTCATGTACAGATGTACACATTACACATGCCTATATTGACATGTACAGTTTAGATTTCCACATCAAGAAAACGACATCCCAGCCGTGACTCCACCGAAAGCAGGTGGTTCGCATGGTTCCATTTGAAGCCTTTCGGCTCAAAAAAAACATCACTGAAATTCAGCTCACTCGACTTCAAGTGATAGCTTTAGCTTCGTGATAGCAGCTATCCACTCACCACCAGAAATCCTGAACCTCAGCTGTGCTCATCACTAGTTTCAACAGCTTTTGAAATTGCAGTCGGCCATCACAATTGGCACTTGAACCAACTTTGAAGGACTGGTTTGGCCAGTCTCAGTGCAGATCATTGGTTGGTTGAACACCAAGAAGCTCCAAAGTCTACACAAGATGGCCCAATATATCTAAGAGATGTCGCAAAGTACAGGAATCCTGTGTCAATTGCTCCACAGGCACACAACAAAGGAATTTCAGACCTATTCTCAGCTGCTATCGGATTGGCGTTGGTGTCAGTAGCTGGTAACTTATTTGAGATGACCCATGGCATCACACACCCTAACAGCCCGTGGAAGAACCATAGGTTTTGTACACCGCTCAGTTCAGTTCAGCAAGCGTTGGCGCCGAGTTGAAGGCCTGACTTGCGCGTCATGGATTGGGCTATGCAGATAGGTCGAGATCCATATGAGAATGGAGATCTACATGGTGATTTCTCAAGTCATGGGGGTACCCCCAAATCATCCTGTATATTAATCATTTATAGTCATAAACCAAGGATTTGGGGGGGTTGTCTATTTTGAGAAACCATCATATGAGAATGGAGATCTATAAGAATATGTATGCATTTCGGTGGATGTTACCGGTGGGAGATCCCTAGGAATGAACCCCCACTGGTTGTTACTATGAATAGCCTGTGATTTACCATAGAATATGAGAGGTTTGAGGTTTGTTTATTATATGGATCTTGCATTACACATAGATGACAGGAAACTGGTCTGCATATGGAAATTGGAGTCCATTGAGATATTGTGGAAAAAAACATCCTATGAATGAACACTCTGAAAATGCTATGATTGCTCCGTACAGGATTCCTGTGGAGAGTCAGGTACTTCTGTCCTCATTGCTGCTGCCGCTGCTGCTGCTGCTCGGTTACTCCTGTTGCAGATTCTACGCAGGGATTATCAGCATGCCAGTGACTAGACTACCAGTGGTGGGAATATTACATGAAACTACAATTACAGCCTGCTTCATCGGCGCAAGGTCGCTGCTAGATTTGTTACATAGCTATGCTATCCTGGCATCATTATCTTGAACCACACACTATCTTTGTGAACACGCTTGTTCATCCTGCAGTTCTTTCAAGTCCTGGCTCCCTTTGATTGGCATTTTCAAAACACCTTTCTCCGTGCAGTCCGATTTCGGTGGGTTCAATGAGTGACATGAAGATCTTTCAGCGGAACTAAGCACACTGCCCTCTAAACCTCCTCTCAAGTTTCCACCCTTCTCAACCGAATTTTAGTCATGATAGCAGTTGCTCTGGATCCCAAGATCCAACTGGAGCTGGAATCCTGGCACGCGGCCAGGCATCATGAACATGCAAAAGAAGCCCACAAATGGCCGCCTGGATGGCAGCAGCCGTGGATTTCTTGACCATCTCATTGGGCCGGATGGGTTCTAAACTGCTCTAGTTCCAGCTGAGGGGAAGTGATAGAAAACAGCTATGTCATAGATATCATCATCAGATTTTATGACATCTCATTGCATTTCATGCCTATAATCAGGGACCAGCCATGATTTGGTCAGGTGCACCTGGGGAAACGCACCAGTTGGACCCCCAACAGCAGGCTGAACCCTTGTGAGCCAGCATGATGATCTTGCCTTGGCACCCGTTTTCAGCTGTTCACCATGCTAAGCCAATCATCATCAGTCATGGCGCCTTTTCTCATTGGATTTATGTGCAGAATCCATCCGTTTTCTTGTTTCTTAGTGGACGAAGAGCCGAATACCCCAAGCACTTGATTAGCCTGTTGTTGCTGATTGGTGGGTTCGTTGCTCTTGGTTGGTCGTGCGCATAACTACATGTGGCTGTCGGTCAGAAGTAGAGGGCCAAAAACATCCAAAAACGGTGTAGGTGAACATCCCAACAACGACTTTGGCCAATTCAGGGATGTTCACCAGGGGTACAGGGTATTGATCCGCAGCCCTTTGAATGTATACAAATGTATGATTAAGGAACGAAAGTTGTCATCGATAGCTAACATCAACAGCAACTACTAACAGTTGATTGTCCAGCAGTATCAATCATCCTTTATTTCCAATGATCAGCAGCCAATGGCTATTGGTCGTATCATCGTTTACTACCTAGTGGGCCCCGAAATTATGAGTTCTCCAATAATCCACAACAAGCAAAGTACTGGCATCATTTGAAGCAACGTGGTCCCTAACCTAAGCACCCATTCACAGTCATTTAAATCGCTATACAGCCCGGTTGATCACTACTGCAATGGGTGACCGGCAGAGACTTCGAGATTTTTGAAGGTTTTTTTTGGGGAATCATCGTGCACCAGGTGGCTGTTCACAGCCACCAAAGCACCGATCCCATCAGCCGAGTCGTCACATGGACCGCGTTTCGCTGAGGACTTCGGCAGTTTCGTTCCGGGGATCCCATGGACGAGAAGGAGATGGGTGCACCGCGTATGGGGTCACCATGCTCGAGAGATGTTGATGGATTGATTGGTTGGGATGCAGAGATGTCAAGGATGCAGTTGGTTGGTGGTTCATTGGTGCGATTACCGTCATCAACAGGTGCTTAAGCAGGTATACCACGGCGTTCCAAACCGTGATATTGCTATGTCGACCAGTATCAGCACGATGTGCCCATTGTAAACCAACAAGCACCATGATATCTATGATGTTTGCCAAATATGGCCATGATTGACAAGTATCAACTCTCATGTTCTGGAGCAGAATTTTCCGTTCGCCTTCGCACCCAGGAGTCCAATCGAACGTGAAGACCGGCATGTGTTGAGCGGCTGACTTGTGGAATCATGATTCACAACCATAAGTAGCCTTGGCAGTTGTCGGTATTTCCCCCGAGTGGCCCTGTAGTGTTGACCATTAGTGAACCATGAGTTAGTCATGAATTAACGTTCATAGCTGGATCTCTCACTAGCTCATTAGCTGTTGTTGGTTTTTATACCGTGTAGTCAGCACCAATAAACATTGATTCGTCATCCTCAACATTTTCATGACGTATCATCGTATCATCCTATCATCGTCGTCATCATCATCATCATCAGACCGTCTTTCAAGTAGGGCAATGCTGGACATGCCACACTAAGCAAACCTTCCTTGGCTCTGGACTCTCGGTTTCGAGTAACATCAGCAACAGCAGGGGAACTTCTCACTACATTGCAATTTTCACTTTCGGGAAAGGTGGAAAGGGCGTTAACTCACTAGAAATAAGACACCCCAACGCACCATTTCACCTCAGAGTTCACCAGACCTTCAGCTCTTTCATCAGTCCATCAGTCGTTGCTGGGGTACCATCCAGCCGGTGGACCATCCAGCCGGTGGAGCCTGGGGCCCAGCAGCCACGGCAGGTGGGAATGCTTGAGGCATGCCATTCATCAAATCCATCAGCACAACGCTTCTTCTCTGTCCTTCGAGGTGCGCGTCGCCGGAGGGCCGTGGCCGTTGGGAAGCCATGAAATGCGCTTAGGGTGATGAGCTAATGCAGGAATAGGAATGCTTTGAAGCTGCAGAATATGGATGATAATTTTTTAAAGATATGATTTATTCACAAAGCTGGTTCCTGTTTTCTATTTGTTTGATTTTATTTGTGAAAGATGATGGGATATATGTAGATATGTGCACTACCGATGAGCATCTTAGGGTGGTACAGTCATCGACAGAATCTCAGAGACCAACCAGATTTCCCACGCCAGTTTACGGAGATTGGGATGCTTGCTTACACATGCTTATTTTTGTGTTTTTTGCATATTTCTTTTTCCTTGGCTTAAGAGGCTTTCCACACGGTTCAGAGCACCGAAGAAGCATGCTGAGTAGCACTATTGCTTTTCCATCGTTGGCGTTGCCCGGGTGCCTCAAAATAAATTGTAGCAAAAACATCGGGCCACTCCGAAGTGGGGCCACTTGATTGAGAATTGTGGAAAAGGTGTGGCTAGAGAAAGAACATCAGGTCCCGGAACAGTCCCACGAAAATTGTAGAAAAAATGAAGTAGATCAATCCTGTACCCTGATGAGACATCGAGGCAAAAGTAATACTGGATCCAGTGGTTGGTTAAACCACCACATATTTGGGATACCAGCCATTGAGCAGGCAATCTGGCGGTAGTTTATTGACGGCTGGATCCATCCATCCCACTTGGGCGAAGCACTGGGAGGAATGAAACCCATAGGACCTCCATTAGTTGCTGAGATCTCTTCGACGTTAGGTGCAACAGGCCCAAACCCAGGCGGCCCTTGGGACCATGGCAACGTTTTGGAACTGCCATATGACCACCCTTCGACTCCGGCGATGCAGGAGTTGTATCGCAATGCCTATAACTTGGTCCTGCACAAGTGGCTGGGCAGTTGATGAGACCCACAGGTGATCCATGTTTCGAGCGGCTGATGATAGCGAACGATGATCAAGATAGTGGTCAATTCATTGATAATTAAATTAACTTAGAAGAGTGAACGGATGAGTGACCACTATAGATAAGTGGTTGATAACGGTGAGTTTGGGAGGATGGTGAGCAACAGAATCAAGTGCTTAATGTCAGAGATCCAGCCAAGCTCAACCCGTTGTACGGTTGACAATGGCAGGGTTAGTATTGGTTAACATTCACCGCACGGGCTGGTAGATAGCAATATCCAAAAGGATTTCCCGTTAATTGACCACCGAGCTGGTAAGTTTTGGTAAGTGTCGTATATTCACACAAACCTCCCATTGTAAGGGGAACAGAAATCATGGGACCTAAATACCCACCGGACGTTCAGGCGATTCTCCATGTTTCAATCTGTTTTTGGCATGTCCATGTTGTCAAGTTCAGTGCCATTGCCTACCTCAACTTACATCGACGTTGATCGACCTCAGCGCGGCAATATACTAATGCACATTACGATGTATCTGGGATTCACATAGGCCATCATGACAAGATTCTGATGGTGGTCTCGGAATGGCAAGCCATGGACCATCAATTTGTTTGACATCAAACACAAAACACAAAACAGCAACTAATGTTTGACATCAACCGTTGTCAAACAGCAGATGTTAAACAGCAACTGCAAAGTCATATTTTTCGAAGTAACACATCCAATCATTCATACACTGATGGTCTTAAAGTCCTAGTTTAGCATGATCCGTTTGCAGATGACCTCCCTGACACCATTATCAGTCGCGACCGTTTGCAGTTTAGATGACAGTCAGTCGACTTGCCAGTGAGATACTGCCAGAAAGGTCCAGCCGCTTCACTTCTGATTATCAGTCGATGCACAGTTCGATGCTTTCCCCCACCCAAAGTGTCAACATTCTTGGACATGGAATACCACCATTTCTCGACCTGTGGTGTGTACCAGTAGGTATCCCGCTCAATCAGATTCTGCATTTGCGTAGTTCGCCGATGGTAGATCCAGCTGTTGATAAACCGGAACTTCTTTTAGCAGGAAAACAGACTGGCGAGTCAGCATCGTATATCAAGAATGTTGACAGCTGGATCACCCCTCAACAATCATGATTAATTGCTTACTACATGTTACTACTAATTACCTCTTGTCAAAATATATCAACCACTGTTATCCACTATCAGCCACAAGCAATCCATATTCTTCACTATCAGCCACGAGCAATCAATATAAACCCATCACTAGTTCCTATTTTCAGGTTCTTCAGCATTTGTCGGTCGACCTCCCTTGTCATTGGCCACCCTGGGTCCATGGGTTTGCCTGGTTTCAGGTATGGAGAACTCCTGTACAACGGTGTTCAGGCCTGCCTCCTGTCCCTGAAGGGTGGCCAAGCCGTTTCGAAACGCTGATGTTCCCACTTCTCCACATTTCTTAAAATGGGGAACCCCTAGAATGGATGGTTTATTACTAAAAGTGACGAACAGTGGATGATTTCGGGGTACCCCTATTTTGAGAAACACCCACATGTCGATGTTTTATCTCGGAGAGACCCTAGGGTTGTTCGGATTGGAAAGAATACATTTTCTGTCGATATTCTAGGACCGGACCCCATAAACTCACTGATCATCATAGACCCTTGAAGAGGGTGATGGCTCTCATTCCCTCGATGTGCCGAGCTGTTGAGTAAACATGTCGAATTCTACTGCTTCATTGCACGAAGAGCTCCCAAGCTTCCTTGGCCGAAAGCAACCAAAGCCAAAATCGAATTCGGCAAAGTGTAGAAATTACTGTAAATGAAATTGATATAAATCCATCATGTGAACGTAAAAATATACGAATATATTACTATACTCTTTGAGTTGGTGGGTTTCCCATTATCTAATGTGGACCAAGAAGAAGTACATCGTAAAACGATTGGTAGTCAGTGGTATAGTTCGGTAGTCTATTCATGGTTCTCCAACACGCATTAATTATAGAAATGGCAACATATTTGTATGCATACATAGATGATAGATCTATACTAACATCTTGATCTTGATTCGGTTCGGCATTTACTGGAACGACTGGACACTGCTAGATGCACTCCGCCGGTGGGGTGTGGCAGCGACTATCAATGGCTTGGACCTGTGAAAAATCTCAAGACTAGGCGCATGAACTGGTCACTAATCAATGCTAGTAAATGCTGGCATCATTTACCAGCAATGTCTATGAATTGTATGATGGGATGATGATAATGATCTGATGAATCAGTCACTAATCAATGCTGGCAGCTGGCAGTGATTTTTCCCATCAACACCCATGAATTATTTGATAGTGATTTTCGATGCAAAACCCGCCAGCGAGCATGGCTGTCCAAACGATGCCAGTTTCGCCCGGCAAGTTCTGATGGTCCGGCTGATAACCACGAGTTTATGCGATCGCTGGTGACCATCAATACTTTAGGTGCTTCACAGATGGATCTCCCATTTGTTGTTGTTGGTGGTTGTTGCATGTCGTTACCTCATTGTCTTAGCCATTATATCATTTTCCATTAATGAATCATTAGTCAACCATTTATCAAACATTTCTTATCAATCACTACTTGACACCTGGATGAGTACTTGATCATTACTTGTCAACCATTACTTATCAACCATCCATGACATATTAACCATCGGTTAGCCACACATTTGGCACTCATTATCAACCTTTAATCAAGCACTACTTTTCAAGCATTGCTTTTCAACCATTACTTAGCAAGCATTCATCAACCATTACCCGTTGACCCTGAATCAACCACAAAGTAACCACTCACTGATCAACTCTTGATCTACCATGACTTACCGACCACGACTGATCAACCACTACCTATTGACCTTAATCAACCATTAACCAACCGTTACTTCATCATGATCAACCACCAATCAGCCCTTCCCAAACCCACATGCGCTTCACCGTTACCAGCTGCATCTCCCCTCGCAGGGCGTGGTCACCGATCATCTCAAAGGCGTTGCGCAGAGCTGCATCGATTGCCCCAGGGCCGCAGCGCCGGTGAAGGTTGGTGGTTCGACTTGGAAAGCGTGGTTCGACACCCGTTGTTCGACTCCGGGATAACACCGGTAAAACACAAGTAAAACACGGGTAAAACACCGGGGGAAATCACCCGTTCGCACTTTTGGAGGCGAAATTGCTTCGAAATCCTATGGGTTTTGATGAACTGGTTGATGGATATCAAAGTGTTAGGTAGTCATTGTTGTGGGGATCACCAACCGGTCACCTCAATACATGAGAGCACGGGGGGCTGACCATGTAGTCCCAGGCCGGACCATTTGTCATTATCTAACTGTTTGTTTGTTTGTTTGTTTGTTTGTTTGTTTGTTTGTTTGCCAATCCATCTATTATCCTATCCTATCCTATCCTAATCGGAATCCTAATCCTGATCCTAATCCTATCCTATCCTTTCCTATCCTATCCTATCCTATCCTCTTCTATTATATATATGCCATTCTCTTCTACTCTATGGTATCACTGATCTATTCCACCATATCTATCTAGTATTGTCTAGCTGCACGTATATAAATACACGGATCTCTGGCAAAGTCTGGCAAGACGATGCAATTCGTATGGTCAAGCCGGCAAGCATCCTATCAACACATGATTTGCGATGGGTCAATATTGATTAACCAACTAATGGAGGATTCACCAACAATTTCATAGGGAAAACAATGGTAAATAACAGGGGAACCAGGGGTATAGGGTTTTGACCCACAGCCATTTATTTATTTCACACTGTGAATCACGCCAATGATATCTCCACAAGGAAGGATCAGTCCCCTGCGGAGGTGTGGTAGAGGTTTGTGTAGATCACGAGTGCTCGTCCACGTTGCTCAACTATGCAGTTCAGTTCGGCCAAAATTCTACATATATTTTAACCATGAAATATCAAATATCTACATACTGTGAAAGCATTTGTCTGGTCATTTACCAGCCGTTAATGGTCATTAGCCAACATCATCCCACCATTCATGGACAGGACGATCAACCAAAATTCTACAGTTCAGGAGGGGAGGTTTCGGCCACCATGGCATCAACTGGAGACCGGTTGCCCAAGGCCCCAGCGATCGACTGCTCGAAGAGCTGTCCACCTCGCCTCGCTTTGGTGCTAGCAATTGCGGTCCAGAAATGGTTGCTGGTTGATGGGTGATTATAGTGGTGAATGATATGGGTATATTGGCATGTTTGAATGGTGGTTTTTATGTGGTTAATGGTTAATTGTAAGGGATGATAGCCGAGCATAATAATGGAAAATACTTTATCATATGGTTTAATAGGTGATTCCAGTGGCTATAGGGGATAATAACCAACAATGCTGGTTCAACAACTACTAATTGGCTGAATTATAGCCTTTCATGCATAATCAAGTCTTTTGGTGCAGCTACAATGGCACGTACAAAATTTGATATACAAATGATATAGACTATGAGAATGATAAGCAGTGCCGGGTCCAGTGGTTGTGGCACCTAGAATATCCAGTTCAGACTTTGGTTTCTCATCACTGGGTACCCCCACTTATCATCCAGTTTATTCAGCCTTTTTAGAGTAACAATCCAACCTTAATTTTGGGTTCCCTATGACTTGATAAACCACCACATAGTTGGTATATATATATTCTCTACTTTAGTTGGCTATTATTTCCTATGATCAACCATTAACCACCATTTCACCCCATCATTTCACCCCATCATTTCGCCACCAGATGATCTTTGAGCCACTGGTGACCTGGTCCCGGGTTTGGGACCAGGCACTGGTCTGGTTGGGTTGGTGCTACATCGAACATGTTGGTGCTGCACCTCGAGCCGCTTGTTTGGCAGAATGGTCAGAAAACCAAGGCGGCTTTGGTACGCAAATCCGAGGAGTGCAATTTGTTTTCGGAAACATTTACGTGTGCATAGTGCACAAATGAAATATAGAGTGTATAGTGTATGCAATTTACTTGATGCGAAGGTATGAGTATTCACACACACATGTATCATATATAGTTATAGATGCGCATGCGCACAAATCAATTGCAATCAATGCACAATCCTTATCTGGCCCGACTTCAAATGATGTCAAGGGAAAGCCATGTCCCAACGGTCCACTGTTCCACCTCCATTCGCCAGGAAAAAGCAATGGGACGACCACAAGACCACCATGGTACGAAGCTGAGTTCCACAGTAGAAACAGCTCCTCTGGAACACGTGGAACGCGTCGCGTTTTTGAGAAGATGAAGCCAACATCACTGGGTCCGGGTGAGCATGGAAAGAGATCCGCTCATCATTGGCACAGAGGAGTGACTCATTTCTCATTGTAGATCCGGAGTTCATCCCAGTTCTATTTTGGAGGGCACTCATATCTCACTGGGTACCCACAAGCCATTCCAAAAAAGAGGTCATTTTGAGGAGGGATCCATCTGGGGTCTCCCGTGATCCATGTTGTGTGAAGTGTCACATATGCGGCATTGGCAGCTCGGCAGTTTCAAGTAGAGATTGTGCGTTTGATTCGCCAATCTCATTGCACCCAAGAGAAAGCCCCAGTTGAGAGGAATTATACACTTCAATTGACTTGAATAATCCAATTAAGTTGAAGTTGAACATCTTCCGAATTTGTTCCTCTCTGAAATTCAAGGTGTCTTTCCAAATCAGTTTTTTCTGGGAAAACTAGGCCGTTAGTCAAGTGCCATGCATACCCACCTAGTACGTCTTTTCAGGCCTTTTTAAAACATGGTTCTTTCCAAGATGGTTACTTTGCCACCCTGGATTCCAGCATGATCTGACTTGGAGCTTGAAATGCCTGCCATACCATGATCATCTGCCAGTCCATGGGGCGCACGGAATTCGTTGCAGGACAGTTTTTGGAGACATTTGGTATCGTTCCATAGCTACGCAACAAGCCATGTCAAAAGGAGGGAGGTCTATTTTTGCAGGGACAGTTTGACATGACCGGCTTCAGGTGATGATCCGGGACATTCTGATGTACATGGACAGAAACTTTGTGACACAGTACAAGAAGGCAAAGCTAGATACTCTAGCCGGGACGGAGTCTGCAGCACTTGGATTTGCCCATGGCCCCGAGCATGGTATTTGATCCTCACTGGCGATCATTGTTCTTCTTATCGTTACTGCTTGGTCTTCATAACATTTTTAAGCAGCTAATACGATAAAGGACATGGAGATGGTTATATTCAATGTATTTGATTGGCGCTTATCATCATGTTCAGACTGGACTCACATCTGTTAAAGTCACTGGGTTAGTATTGACCATTGTTACACCTGTTTTTTAAGTATGGTTGACAGCCAGTTCAAAATGCTTAAACGTTGTATAGCCTCTCTAAGCGTCATTAATTAATCATTGTCGATTGACCCTCAATTGACCATCAATTTGCCACTACTTTACCAGCGGTTATCCATCATCCAACCGTCATTATTCACTGTGAATTAGGCATCATGAATCATATTTCTCGGTATGATTCACCATTCTCAGCCGGTGTCAACCTACTTATATCTAAACCAGCACTAGTTTAACCATCACTTGTCAAACCATCACTAGCTACACCACCTACAGTTAAACCATCACTAGTTAAATCATCATTTGTCAAACAACCATCATATACCGTTATCAACCATTATCAGCCCGCTGAAATCATCACTGGTTGATCGTTTAATCATGCGTTCAACCATTAAACCATTAGTTCAGCCATTAGTTAAACCATCAATAATCAATAGCAATTAAACCATCACTAGTTCATAGTTTGTCCATGTGTTACCCCATCAATAGTTCATCCTTGAACCATGAACTAGCCCTCTAATAGTTCAAACCATCAATAGTTCAAACAATCAATAGTTCAAACATCTAATAGTTCATTATTAACCATTAAACCATCAATAGTTAAACCATCAAACCATCTGCGCATCTTACGAAGAAGCATCCAACCACGTGTGAACTTCACGCCACCCCTGGGTAACTCACCATCGAGGGCCCATCGTCCAAGACTCGTGCCGCGGGCAGGTCCCAGTCTATGAGATGGGCCTCATGATCTTCCGGGAGAAGGCGCGGCGCAACGAACGAGTCGCGGAAAGTTGGGCGAGTCGAGGTCAAGAGGGCCAGGCCATACATTAACAGATTGACCATAGCCATATGGTGGTTTCTCAAAATAGGGACCCCCAAAAATGGTTGGTTTACCATTGTAAATGGGTAATAAACTGGATGATTTAGGGGTACCCCTATTTTGAGAAACCACCATATACATTATTAGTGGATTGTGGAGATCAAGACGTATCAATCTGTCAATGATGCACGGCTATGGGCAATATTAATCAACCAGTAATTGTGGATGATAACCAACAATAATAAGGACGACCATGGTCAATGATAGGGGAACCAGGGGTACAGGGTTTTAACCCACTGCCATGCACTAAGAATGTATGAGTAGATATGTATGCATGTTCCTCAAAATAGGGGTACCCTCAAATCATCCATTATAAACCATTCATAGTAACAAACCAACCATTTTTGGGGTTCCCTATTTTAAGAAACCACTATGTATTTGTATGTGTATGTATATTCAATAATTTATCTATTGATTGGCTCTATATGTATATGTGTAGATACTAGTAGATGAACATCAGCATGAATAACTAGATATGTACACAATCGTATTGATATGTTTATTCTATTGTAGACATATCTCAAGGGCTTATGCCTGAAAGCTGGCCATAGGCCCCGGGGATGTAATTGTGAGACTGATGCCGAAGAGTGAATGATGAGAATCTAGGAGCTTTGCCTCCCTATCCAATGATTGTAGGTATAGCCGGAGCCACCAGACATTGCACATGTGGGCCTACCATACCTTGCTACGAGCGGGGCTCCGTCGTGGTGGTAGCAGTTGTTGGTGAGCCTATCCCACTGTTGCAGAGTCTTTCCACCGGTAGTGGTTGTTATAGGGATGTTTATTATCCAGATCAACAAGCCACCACCCGTTGAGATAACAGCTGATGATTTACCATCAAATATGGGATGTTTCTTCATATAGAGTTACCATTGGTAATCAAACCATACGAACCAGCCATTGCTAACCATAGCCAACCAAACTTCTGAAATTATCAACTACCATCTGCAACTACTGCTTGGGAGTGCACCGCAGTGATAACCGATGTTTCTCAAAACAGGTGACCCCTAAACCATCCAGTTTATTGAGCATTTCCAAGTATTAAACCAGCAATATTTTGGGGGCTTCCCTATTCTAAGAACCCCCCCCCCCCCCATCGGAGGTAATTAAGCCCAGTTGTGCACAGCCAAGTATAAGGTGGGCCCCATTTCACCAGCTATAGTCGTTGGTTCATAACTAGGGTAACTACCAGGCAGTGGTAGACTGGTTGGTGGTTTCAAGCCTCAATCAGGTTTTCAGGATGTCCAACACAAGATGCAATGTGAACCCTTGAGAATTGGTTTGGCCAGAATCGGCCATCGGTACGGCATCCGTGTGAAAACCGCAAACTACCAACAGTGACAGGTTTTCCAGAGTGTCAAGCCAGAAGGGCTGTACTCGGCCCCAGGTGAGCGAATGACTTGGCATTGTGGATCATGGCCCTATGGGGTAGATCACAAACAGCTCACCAAACTGTTTAAGATATAGTTCGATGCTCAAATGGTTTCTTATAACTAGGGTAACTACCATGATAGGTATAATTAGCTTTAGTTCAATGGCCTTGCAAACCAACTTACTATACCTGTTATACCAACTATATAGGTTGGTATCGTTCAATACCCTCTAAGGTTCAATGGCCTAACCAACTTACACTCAGTATTGGCCATGATTGATCATTCTCAACCATTATCAACCATACTTAACCACTAGATTCAACGGCCTTATAAACCCTTTGGAACCGAAGGTATCGTTCAACGTCAGGGGCACCAGCTGTAGCATTTTTCACCGGCCACCTGTCCTGCGAGGTCTCCGGACATGGCCGAGTCAAATCGCAACTTCTCACATTGATGTTGGGGCTCATGACCCGGCGCTGAAGATCCTGGCGAGTTGGATCGACCGCTGGGTGGATGACCAGCTCGCTACTAGCGAAACCATGGGTTTTTTTCGATGGTTAACAATAGTTTTTTTTTTCCGATTTTGTGCTTATGTCCCAGCGAAACTAGGCGATACAAACAGTCAGCTTGCGGTAGTGGTTAGTTTGCAGGGGATAGTAGTGGATTATAGCTATTACCGGCCAGCTTTGGTTCGGCGTTTTGGCATGTGATTGATTTATCATATAGCCAGTAAAAGTGAGACTTTCAGCATGGGATCTAAAAGCCACCAAGAATGGTGAACGGTGTGAAATGACGGTTGCACGATGAGTTGGTTAAATGATGGTCAAATGATGGGGTTAAAGGTAATGATCATTAACTTATTTGAAATAGTTGATGACAGGGGATAATGGTGGTGGATAGTGATTTATAGTGTATCATGATGGTTGAATGATGGGGTTGAAGGTGGTTCATGGTGGTTGATGGATGTTAACGGTGGTCAGCGGTGGCTGATGATGGTTGATGGATGTCAATGGTGGCTCATGGTGCCGCATGGTGGTTAATGATTGATACGGGATAACTCACAACAATGGTAGGGGATGTATACCAACTGGTTTCTCAAAATAGGGGACCCCAAAAGTGAATGCTTTATTACCATAAATGGTTAATAAAGTGGATGATTTGGCTTGGGTGTCCTCTATTTTGAGAAACAGCCGCGTGACTCAGAGCCGTTGTCACTTGGGAGCCAAGGATTTGGGTGAATCCAGTCTTGATAGCCACAGCCTTTGTTTCTGGGTGGTTAAGTCGCCACCATTCGCCACTTTAGCTGGTCCAATTTTAGGCACCAGTGGAATCATTCCGGATTCTCATCTTGTCACTTTTGGAGCACAAAGAATGTGCAGATTTTGATAACATCAACCACTACGAATGATAAATATGCAATATTAATATGAACACTTTTCTTGATAAATCTCAGATAAAGCTCATGCAATCGTTTCCATCTAAGATAGTTAGCGCTGGATAAAGGTGGTCAAAGCAATGCTTTGTCATGTTTTTGTGTGGGCCATGGAGCTTGACACACCGCCGGTGTGCTATTGGGGGCTTGAGGCAGTGCAACATGGCGCAGTGATGGGAAATCACAGCAGCTAATCATGGGGAAATGAACGGTGGGTTCAATTTCTGGTGGATGAACCGCTCGTTTGTCACAGAGGAAGGCTGTTACAACTGTTTGATGTTGCAAACTCATCCACGTATTTGACTGCGATCGGATTCATGGTTGACGTACGTTTACTTGTTTGCTTTTCTATTTACATGGCCTAAACCTCAATTTTCACCATCATAAAGCCACGTTCTTGTTATCACTCAGACGAACATGACTGTAAATATACGTGTTGTCACATGCTTGAATATTTGATCTATGTAGGTGAATGTGAATGTCAGCAGACGCTTCATTGTTGTAATGGCGAGGTTGCATTCTAATCTCCAGCTGGAAGTCTTCTGGTTGGTGGTTTCAAGATTGTTTTTTTCCAACCATGCCTGGCAACGATCGTTCCGATCGACAAGCATTTTTTTCGGATGGGGCAACTAGCCAGTTATTCCAAGTGATCCTTGCATTTACTGACAAAAGCCCCACTTCATTCATCTTTATTCATTGACAAGTTGGCGCCACTTGCTGACCATGCTGACCAAATTTTCAGGTTGGACAATATCAATGCAGAACGCCGTGGGGAGCAGGCAAGGATGTTGGGCAGCACTGGGTGAGCAAGCTGCAAGCGCGCTGTACGCTGGGTTGATATTTGGGTTGATGGTTGGTGGATGGCCTCGCGATGTCGCGATTCATCGCCACACTTTCGTTACTGTAGGCAATTGAGCCCTCGGAAAATGAAACTTTGTGGTACATTGGGTCGTTTCTGTTCGGTGGTATGTTTTGCAACTCAACGGGAATCTTGTCCACGAAGCCTGGCACGCGGTTGAGAGCTGGGAGTTGTTGGGCGAGTTATTGGGGGCAGGGGATTACAAGTTCTAGCTCCTTCAGGTCGCGGGGGTAGTCTCCACTGCAGGTTGCTAATATCAGGTCCTCGCTGATCATAGCAGGGCATGGTACAGCATCAGCATCATCGCTGCCAGTAATTGTATTCTGGCTAGGATATGCTAGGATATTCTCGAACACGGTGTCACTGCTCATTTGAGTTCCCCAAAATATGTGTGATAGTTCTCCCATTTCCAAAACCCTTGGTTCTTTCAAGTTCCGTGCTGGAAATGGGAGACTCTCCTGGGAGACCATTTGTTGTTTGTCGATCATTCTCCATGACCATCACTCGAATCTCCTTGGTTACCCCCATCTCTTCACGGGGATCCACCATCCACCTGGGCCAGGTGGACCGCATTCTGCTGAAGCACACGGTGAACATGCTAGTGGAGCTAGGTGTGCAAGGCAAAAATGTGGCGACCTCGGATGCGGCGACGCGGTGCTTGTTTCAGTCGAAGATGGGGAGTTCTCATAGTCGAATTTCTGCTCCTGTACAGTGCACTGCTGCTAGTGTGTGCAGATTCTCATTGTGGCCTCGCTCTATTCTCGCTTTGAAGAAAATAAGAACAATAACACTGCTTAACTCAATGCAGCATGTTTTTTTCTTCCAATTCACTCTTTGCTCGATCTAATTCAGCATTTCTATGCATTTCTCATGTTTTCTATAATATATACCAACTTCATCTATTTTGGTTATAAGGTCTACCAACACCATCAGTCACGATCTGAATAACAAACATTCGTAACACAACGAAAATGATAGCACAAATGTCAGATTTGTTTGGCATTCTTGTAGCCACGTGCTTCTGCACAAGGATCGTTGAAAGCTTTCTTATGTGTATAAGTATATAGTTGTACGATATTATGTAGATTTGAGTTTGCATATATATGTATATATATATACATGTTATACAACAAAATGTGTGTTTGTTTGTTTGTTTGTTTGTTTGTTTGTTTGTTTGTTTGTTTGTTTGTTTGTTTGTTTGTTTGTTTGTTTGTTTGTTTGTTCGTTTTTTTGTTTGTTTGTTTGTTTGTTTGTTTGTTTGTTTGTGTGTGTGTGTGTGTTTGTGCGTGAGGGACCACATGCCTGTCTTGATTCAGCCGGGTTCTTGGGTACTGTCTTTCTTAGCCTGGACCTCACCTACCAAGAATACAGCCAGGTGGTCATTGGTTATCAACAATTATTCATAGTGAAACTACCAGGTTTGGGGGGTTACCGACTAACCACTAGTAACCATTAATCATTAATGCAGTAGTGGTTGAGCTAATATGATGATTTACACTGGTTGAAAAAATGAAGTCAAGTTTGCAAACACCCAATGCAAGAAGCAGTCAAAAAAGCGGACTACAGCAGAGTGGAATGAACCATCCGCAATTAGCATAATCATTGATGTTGGCTAGTGGCGAACAGGGAGTATTGATGATAGATGTTGGTTAATGCTTGTTCATGATGGTTGGGGATGGTTGGTGATGGTTGGCAATGGTCGGTGATGGTTGGTGATGGTTCATCCATGCCCGTCCCGGCATGCTCCGAGCTGGTCCCTCCAGGTCTATCGGGAATGTTTCGAAGATCAGTTTTTGGATCACACCAGGAAGTTCTACCAGGTGCCACGGATGGTCCAAGCGTTGGTCACTGCTGCGTGAGTGATATGGTAGTGGTCACATCACGTGGTCACTGCCGGTTGCTATGGCGGAGAAGTACCTGGCAACTTTGTTACTTGTGGATTGTTGTGTTTTCCCTGATGCTTGTGGTCTTTATTCTACCATTTCTGGTGACTGAAAGTACTACGCTACTACATGAGGAGCTGGCGCCAACCCAAGTGGGGTGGCAGATGATGAATCAGCTGCACAACAACAACAGATGACCTGGGACCAGGGATGGCCCTTAGATGGGTGCCAATTTGCATTGATGGGCTCGTGGATATGGCCAAATGGTTCGTACCCTCATCGTTATGTAACAATTGATGCATTCGTTGCTCCACAAGCAGCAACTGCTCATCTGGAAACTGCTTTTGGGCCAGATATCAGATATTGAGTTGGGGAAACAACAAGCAACTCAAGCCAAACGTGAACAGTGTGGACCGTAGCAACATAGCTACACGGGACCGTAGCCCCTGTGAAGGAGAGATCGTGCTGATATTAACCCGCCCTGGACGGACCCTTTCTGAATCTCCCCATTATGGCATTTTGATATGTTGATGCATCGAGCTACAAACAATTTTTTGGATTATTTCATAAGCGAAAGGCCCTGGGGGCCAAGCTTAGACCTAGATCGGCACCACGGAATCCCCTGCAAATGGTAGCTACCTCCGACCGATTTTCCGACCTCCCATCATTTTTGTGCTGTCTTCTTGACAGATTTTTCCAGGCCAATCGGTGATAGAAGGGAGTATTTGCCTCAATGATTGGAGATCCAATGAGAGATAAGACGACTAAGGCGGTGAAGAGAAGATAGGACGGTAAGGCTGGAAGGTTGATTTTGTTAATGAATAACAAATTGTGGTTTCTGAAACTAGGGGATCCCCGAGTTATGGTTGGTTTATTTCTAAAAACGGTGCCTAAAATGGATGATAAGTGGGTGTACCCCTAATTTGATTGATTATGGGGAACAATGATGAACAACTAACAGAGCCACGGGTCAGTATTAACAAACCAACAAACATGGAGTGATTCAGACCCCAACCAGCAGTCTAGTTAGGTCAACGGATTGGTTCTCAGCCGGCACGTGGTTGAAGAGTTCATGTCACTGAGGTCGTTGGTAGGTCAGTTTGGTCGCGTAGCCCCCGCTGCAAGCACACCTTGCTGCCAGAACGAGTCCAAGCACTACATTTCTGAAAATCCTTGCTCCGACTACTTGAAGAAGGCCGATGGGAGTGTGACGATCTGCCCATCGCTACCCCTCTGTGGGGTGCAAAGCAATGAAACTCTAGACGCCACCGTTGGCAAAGACTGCATTCATTCAGTAGGGATGCCAGTCCTCATGGGACAGTGCTGTTTGCATTTGACTTTCAAGTCCGTGTCTAATGCATGAGAGTCATGGCAACTCACTATTTGTCCAGAGGGTCACATTCATTTTCTCAATAAAGTGCCTTTGGGTGCACTCTATTTGGTCAGTATAACTCAGCACCTGGCAGTTTTTCTTGCCGGTGGCACCACTAGCATCAATGCATTGTTTGAGAGCAGTTGGCAGTTGAGTCCACAGGTGCTGGTGAGATTGTCATGTCATTAGCTGGTTCGACCGCTTTAAACGCAGCTTGGATTTCATGTCCCACAGGCGAACAGAACCCCGGTTCAAAGTGCACATCATGTCATGCCCAATCCCAGGGGATGAAACTTGACTTCCCTAAGGTTTCCCCGCAGAAATGGAGGGTTAGTGAGACATGATGGTCAAATGGTTTCAGTGGTTCATGGTTATATTTCTGGAGATCTGGTAGGGCCATGCTCGGTCACCTTCAGAGCGATGTCAGGCTGAGAAGAGAATCCGAGAAGAGAAAGCTCGAGCATGGGCCCTAGATTGCCAGCCACATGGGTACCCAGAACAAGAGCAAAGAGATAACAGGGATATCCATTTCAACGATGGTGCTTGTTCTTCTTACTTACATGTTTGTTTTGAGCATGTTGGATCTTCTGCCTACTCTAGGACATAAAACCTGTATATTTCAAAGATAGAAGTTGCACATGTGCAGACATGAGAGTGTGGAGTATAATTGATCGACAACAAGCATTGATTCCTTTGATCCAACAGATTTACCTTCAAGCAATCATGACACTGGATGTCCAAACTGACCCCAATCTCCCCAGCAGCACCAAAGCGTTCTGAAAAGCCATTCTGATCTTATCTTTGCTTGTTTGGTGGTTCCAGCAACAATACGTTTGCTCCCTAAGGGGGATGCTCATCTAATTTGCCTGGCATAGTATGGGCAAGTTCGTTGCCAAAACACAAAACACGCACATAAAACACGAGCTTGCTCTCCATTTTGACGTGCCACTAGCAATGACACGTTGGCATTGGGGGCACCAGCCAGGGCAAGCATCGCGAGAACCGAGTACCGCAAGCGGTGGTACTCTACTCATGTTGCTTTTTTGGGGTCCTGAAGCTTTGCTGTTTACTTAAGAGCTGTTCACTGAATGATTCCTACGGCACAGTAACTGTTGGATGCCGGTCATGGCAGATGCAACTATAACAAGCTGATTCAGGTGGCATCAGTTGCTCGCTCCAACATTGGAATGCCGTTGGCAGGTAAATCAACAAGTGTGGCACGGTCACGGCTTGGTGTTTCACATCACTAGCAGGGTGGGTGTACACAGAGACCACAAAGATGACACTTTGGGCGTTCTCGGTGGTGGAACTAAATGGGTTTGTCCATCGCATGAGGGTGAAATCCAAGAATCGTCATCTCCATGGGGAACACATAAATCATGCCTGTGGCCACTGCGTCATCATCACCAAGTTAGGGAAAACTGCGTATTGGAGATGCATCGAAAGTGTTTGGTTGCACATGTGATCCCCTTTTTTCTTTTGTTAAATGGGCAAATCATCCATATGGGTGTTTCTCAAAACAGGGGACCCAAAAAATGGTTGGCTTAATATCATGAATGGTTTATAAACTGGATGATTGGGGGGTCCCCTATTTTGACAAACACCTATATGGAATCCATGTTTGAGGGCAAACCTATCTATCTATTAGCGTGTGTGCAGACTTATTCATCCATCTAATATGGTAAGACTCGTATCACCAGGAGCGTTTTAAACATATACATACAAACACACACACACATACATATACATATATACAGATATGTACAAACTATATAAGATATTTTTACGCAATGAACATCAGCCATTTGTTTTACATGCTTAACTTATGATCTTCATTAACTATTCGCACGAAAATAAGTTATCAACCATAGCTTTTAAGTTATCGATCATAACTTTTAAGTTATCAATCATAGTTTTTCATTAATTTGATAATGGTTTAACTTACCAGCAACCATGTATTATTGTAATGATAAGTTATTCAAACCATCTAACTTACCATTATCAATTTATCAACTACTATCTAAGAGTTGATTAATTAACAATCAAAATGGTTTCCACGTCAACCATTTATTTGGATCGTCTGAGGTGGAAAACTATCTGCACGAGTCTACAATGGAGAAGATACAGGTGGCTGCCAAAGGGAATCCGAAGTGAAGTTACCATGGGAACAACGATGGGACAGCTGGGTATCCCTTGTGATGGCCTGGTTGATTTGACAGGATTCTTGATGATTGAATCTGATTGTTCTAGCCAATTTCAAGTTTTATCCTTGGTGATCTACTGACTATTCTCCTCAAAGTTTTATATTCTTGGTGAATCTGACTGATGTATTGCCCCAAACCCTTCATTTATATATTTCGGTTGATTTACTGAAGATCAACCAATGTCATTGGTTCTTAACAAAAACGTGATGTTCACCGTCATGTGCTGTCGCACTTGCCACCCCACAATGCGGCTGTTTAGTTGACCCATGACGCATCCCGTTCATTGTTGACATGGAAACTATTCATCACCCTGGATTTTTTTGTCTTTCGAGATCCATGAATTGGGAATAGATATTGAAAACCACAAGATCATGGCTATAATTACGGAGCTGAATAGCTATTTTCCAGCAATGGCTACCATGATACAACATAACAGAATTGGTAGCTATTGCTAAATTGCTACTATAAATATATGAACATATAAGCAGCTACCATAACAATTGATTCTTTTTTCTTCCCAACCTTGTTGTTGGGAGCTGACTTTCATAGCCGAGCGGAAAAAATCTGTGGGCAAATTTGTTGGGCTGAGCTGAGGCGGGGAGCCAATTTTTTTCAGCTCCACCGGCTGGTTACTGGGCCCATGAAGGGTTGGTCACCGGCGATCGGCTGGTTGCTGGTGGATGGTGGATTGTTATCATCAGCAGGTGTTTCGCAAGTCATAGGGAGCCCCAAAAATAGTTGGTCTATTGGTCTACTATTCCAAATGGTGAAGATTGGATGATTTGAGGGGTCCCCTATTTTGAGAAAGCACCAGTTGGATGTATTTCTTGAAGCAAGTCATCAGCTGCCACGCATCAGCGACAGGAGCTCTGTGATGAAGAGTGGATCCAGGTTCACTACAAACCTTTGATCCACATGCAGAACTCTGGGCTCCTTGGCTCATTGTGGGTAAAAGCTTGGCATTGCCAGGCACTGCCAAGCTGTGCTTAGGGACTGTTGTTGCAAACGCCAATTTTTTTGGTCGATCCACATTCTGGCTGGTGGTTTCACGTGGTTTCAAGATCTCTTTTCATTTTCAGGGACGCATGCAGGATTTACATGAATGGTTTATTGATGGTCACTTCAAACAGCTTGAGATGATGGCCTCTGATTGACAATCATGTTGATGGGCCAAATAGGCGCCAAGCGGCTATGAGGTTGGGTATGCCTTTGGTTGTTGATGCATTTGGTATGAGCCACGTCACGACCAACCAGCCCAAAATGGCAATTTAGTTCTGGGGTACAGTGGTTTCAACCCATGGCCATATCCCTAGAAGCCTATGAACATCACATCACTGGATGATCATGATCATTATGAATCCATTAGATAGCAAATGATGATAAAGATGATCAGGCAATGATCTTTAAGTTTCGTTATTCGTTAACCATCCAACCATCATTGGCTGAGTATCCAACAAAACATGCAACAGTACAGATTTCTCGTCGGATTCTATAAATTGTGTTGGTAGCAATTCATTAGCGATCATGAGCCATCACATGGTTGTGGGTCAAAATTGGGTACCCCAAAGAGCATTGGTTTATGATAGATTCCCCTATAAATGGCTGGTTGGGGGGTCACGAGCCATCACATCTTTCCAGCACAATTTATACGAGAAATCCTGATAGCTACGGGAACAGCCATGGGAAACGGCCGTCGCTGAGCGTTAGGAAGGGTGTTGCCAGTCTCAAAGGAGTCCGTGGCATACAAACTTAATTATGTTTGATGGGAATGGTCAATGAATGTTAGTCATGGTTACTGTAATGATGTCAATAGTCAGTCTTTAATCATGGAGAAAAGTGGTCAACTGTTAGTGACTAGTGGTGATTAAACCCTGGATATATTATGTGTATATGCAATTGCATGTATTTGTATCGTATACATAGTTTTCATTTTCAATTTACATGCAATGGTTGGGGATGGTTGATGAGTTGATGATGGCTCACCATAATTGATGATGCTGAATTGAACCATTTGTGGGTGTATCCATAAATGGTGGTATTCTTCAACCAGCCAGAAATCATCGTTGCCAACCAGGAAACCATTCACCTAGGCATATGGGCATGAACAGCAACCGTGAGCAATATAAACTTAAAATTGCAGACGATTGCAGACAGAAATGCATGTTTGCACATTGATTGCTTTGGTTCCAGTGACAACTATACACACTCACACACACAGGTCTCATGAATCTGGGGCTGAAAACTTGACACCCCAGGTGCGCCTGGATGTTTCAATGCGACAAGATTGAGGATTTGGAGAGGCTGATGGGCCAAGATGCTCGCTGCGTTTCCATCGATGGTGTCTCCCCAAAGGTGATGGGTTTTACGTAAGGATCATCGTGTGGGATGACTGGGGGGGGGGGTACGCTTGGCCCACCTGGAAGCTTCAAATTCAGCCTTGGTGATTTATTCGATGACTGGTGGGGTGGATTTTCAGCAGAGAGCAAGTAGGTGGAATTAATCCAAAGGCAATTGATCGGATGATGGACAGAACAGACTGCGCTTCCGATCTATTCAGTGGTGCTCGATCCAATGGTCGATACTTTCAGAAAAGGTGGTTGGCCGGCAGATGATTTTGCCCATCAGTGTGGTAGGACCACCTGGAACGCAATGCTTCGGCTGGGATTTGATCGTGGCCTAAGTACCCAAGCTACCGGTTTAAGAACCCATGGCTATGGGTCAGTTCACCCTGCACCCCTGGTTTCCCCCATCATTAACCAAGCTCTTTTCCCGCGTTTGGAATTGTTGGTGAACTTATCCCCCATGAAAGTTGGTTGATGAACTGCTTGACCCAGAGCCCCATTGATTCGCGAAGCAAATGCGAGGAAATGGCTGTGGGTCAAAACCCTGTACCCTGGTTCCCCATAATTAACCATTGTTTTCCTTATAGTCGTGTTGATCATTATCCACCATTATTGGTTGATTAATATTGACCATAGCCAAATGAACAGGTCAAGCCATGAAATCTTCAAGTCTGGCTCGGTTGCCATAGACAAGGGGGGCCCAAGTACCGAGGGCTGAATCGCATTGCTTCGGATTTCACAGGGATGTGATGATTCGATGAATGGGAACGAAACGGTTCGTTTGGGTGATATGGAGGGCCTTCGTTCTTATGTTCTTGGTGTCTGTTGCACAAATCGTATTTTCTATTTTATTCCACAAGGATCAACATCATGGTAAGTATGACAACTTTGAAACAAGATATCCACAACGCTTGCTCTTTCCTCACCAGAGATGCCAATTGCATGGTCAGCCCCATACGAGAGACTAAAAATCGTGTTGGCAAAAACCTGTTCATTTTGGGCTTTCTCGCTGACTGCTGGTTCTATTTTTTTTGTTCCTAGTTATTGATTATAGTTTATTGCTGATTGGCTCTCATTGTTCATATGATTTCTTTGTTATTGCTCCCGCGTTTTGCTGGACAAATTCTGCATTTTCTGCAGCCCCTGGATCCTTCAATGACTACCCAATGCCTATCGAAGCAGCCTTTAATGACTACTGGTTGGATCCTCCATCCCCCTTGCCATTTCCTCTACAAAATGGTATGGGTCATGCCTGCTATGAATGGTATTTAGGGGTATGTTTTGTAAGGAAATTTAGGGGTTGCACCGGGCCATTGTGTATGTTTCAGCTGGTTTTCCATTGCAGGGACCATCAGGGACCATTTTGTAGAGATTTTGTTTGTGTATGTGTTTGTATCATAAATCATCTTATGTATTTCTATGTGCATACCTGCTGTTTCTGTAGAGGCTGTGGCTTTTTCTTGGAAGGCATTTTGTAGTGGCCCCATGGTGTGCTAAAACAAGCACCTGCTGTTTCTGTAGTAAACCCATGAAGGTGATCTAAGATGATCCAAGTATCATTTTGTAAGAAGGCACCATTTTGTAACATATTCATGGTTTGTGTGAATTTGCATTTGTTTGTGAAGCATTTGCTGCTCTGGCAAGACCCGGTGATCGTTCCCGTTTCTGACGCGTCATGTTGCGTTTGCTGCGCTGGGTTTGCTGTGCTTTCCCTTTGCTGGTCTTGAGCGTGGAGCTACCAAGCCTAGATGATGACACGACTTGTGTCCTCCAGGAAGACCAGTCACTTGACCAAAGCATCATGTGGGCAAAGGGGGGTAAACATGGGTAAACTAATTTCCGAATTTCCCAGTGAGAAAATAGTAATTCTCATGAGGAAGCTACAGACGACCATTGATGGATTGAACAAATCTTGGATTGGGATGTGTGTATGTTTGACTGTTTTTGCATTTTGGATTATAAAATGGACAGGTATCTATGGAATAGCTGTGTTTGTCAATCCTTCTCAGTTTGTAGGACCCTTGCCATCAGATAGCCCAGGTGGTTTCAAGCAGACAGACATGTGGAGGCATTGACCACTTGGTTCAATGCTATGCGTGGAACCGTGGACCACACGCTCCATGCTTTGGACGTTTTTGGCGCGTCCCAATCGGTGTCAAGGGCATGGCGCAGGGCCCAATACGAAGCCATATCATTTGACATAAAGTTGGACACGACCCACGATATCACTGGGGAGGAAGGATGCAAGACCCTTCTACAATTTGCCGCGAGGCATTTCAGTCAAATTTGGACCAAATCATATAGGCATATGTATGCATATGTTAAGATGGTCATTTGACGTCAATGGTGGGGTTGATTGGGGTTGTTATGTAGAGAATTGTTAGTATGTTCTGGTCGCCCTGATCAGGCTTCGTCCACGAGCAGCCATGATTTGCGCTCCACCATGTTCGCTATTTTCCGGAGCATGTTCCCATGTACACATGAGGTCATGGATTCGCCCAGAGGGCGATACGACGCTC
>VSDK01000343.1:46913-75474 GCA_009767595.1 Symbiodinium kawagutii
TAAAATGGAAGGGTGGATCATGGTGGCTTTTTTTTTTTGTGTGGAAGAGAATGTGCCAGGGGTTGCCAGGATTATACAGGGTCTGGTTTTGAAGGGCTTGGGGGCTTGTTAAGTGCTTCTGTGGGTAGGCTTTCTTTTGGAGGGTTGTTGGAGGAGCCTTCACAGTTTGTAGACAGGTTTCTTGGGCCTGGGAAAGGACATGAAAGGGCTGTCAGCACCAACAGATGTCAACAGGTATCAATAGGTGGATATAGGTGGAGATATATAGATGGATATAGATGGATATAAATGGATATATATGGATTCAGATGGTGCAAGAAGGTGGTTTATGTGTGTTCATGTGTGCTTATGTATGCTTATGTGTATTTATGTGTGCATATTATTGCCAATATTTGCCAAGTGAATCCATGTGATGTTATGTATTGATATGTATTGTTTTATTTGTTTTTCTACAAAATGCTCAGGGCCCTCACTGCATCTATAAAATGGAAGGGGGGATCATGGTGGCTGTTTTTTTTGTGTGGAAGAGAATGTGCCAGGGGTTGCCAGGGTTATACAGGGTCTGGTTTTGAAGGGCTTGGGGGCTTGCTAAGTGCTTCTGTGGGTAGGCTTTCTTTTGGAGGTTTTTTGGAGGAGCCTTCACAGTTTGTAGACAGGTTTCTTGGGCCTGGGAAAGGACATGAAAGGGCTGTCAACACCAACAGATGTCAATAGGTATCAATAGGTGGATATAGGTGGAGATATATAGATGGATATAGATGGATATATATGGATTCAGATGGTGCAAGAAGGTGGTTTATGTGTGTTCATGTGTGCTTATGTATGCTTATGTGTATTTATGTGTGCATATTATTGCCAATATTTGCCAAGTGAATCCATGTGATGTTATGTATTGATATGTATTGTTTTATTTGTTTTTCTACAAAATGCTCAGGGCCCCCACTGCATCTATAAAATGGAAGGGTGGATCATGGTGGCTGCTTTTGGGGTGTGGAAGGCAATGTGCCAGGGGTTGCCAGGATTATACAGGGTCTGGTTTTGAAGGGCTTGGGGAGTTATTGAGTGCTTCTGTAGGTAGGCTTTCTTTTGGAAGTTTTTTGGAGGAGCCCTACCATTTTGTAGACAGGTTTCTTGGGGTCTGGTAAGCTGTCAACTTCAAAAGATATCAATATATAGTCAAAAAACAAGGCTTATTGAGATGCTTATTGTTTGTTGGGTGTGGCAGGGGTGTTGGTGGCATATGTTTTGTGTCCTGTCTTGGGGGCAGGATGGACGGCTTCAAGAGCGTCTCCCACTGCAGCATGGGAGGCTTCGCCAAGTTGCGCTTAGCTTTGGTGGGTGAACGGCAGGTAGAGTGTGATAAATGCAACTACATCCTCGACAAGCAGGGCTTCAATATGGACGATTTCCTACATGATTTGCGTCTCTACTGTGAAGGCCAGACGGTCCCACCTCCAAAGAAGATAAAGAAGCCATGTTTCGGTGATGGGGAAGCTGATGAGCCGCAAGAAGGTCAGGCAGCAGAAGGTGAGGCAGCAGAAGGTGAGGCAGCGCAAGGTGAGGCAGCACAAGGTGAGGCAGCACAAGGTGAGGCAGCGCAAGGTGAGTCAGCAGAAGGTGAGGCAGCAGAACGTCAGGCAGCACAACATAGACCACGGCCACGGATCGATGATGATGCCGACTGGCCTGCTTTTGGGGTGTGGAAGGCAATGTGCCAGGGGTTGCCAGGATTATACAGGGTTTGGTTTTGAAGGGCTTGGGGAGTTATTGAGTGCTTCTGTAGGTAGGCTTTCTTTTGGAAGTTTTTTGGAGGAGCCCTACCATTTTGTAGACAGGTTTCTTGGGGTCTGGTAAGCTGTCAACTTCAAAAGATATCAATATATAGTCAAAAAACAAGGCTTATTGAGATGCTTATTGTTTGTTGGGTGTGGCAGGGGTGTTGGTGGCATATGTTTTGTGTCCTGTCTTGGGGGCAGGATGGACGGCTTCAAGAGCGTCTCCCACTGCAGCATGGGAGGCTTCGCCAAGTTGCGCTTAGCTTTGGTGGGTGAACGGCAGGTAGAGTGTGATAAATGCAACTACATCCTCGACAAGCAGGGCTTCAATATGGACGATTTCCTACATGATTTGCGTCTCTACTGTGAAGGCCAGACGGTCCCACCTCCAAAGAAGATAAAGAAGCCATGTTTCGGTGATGGGGAAGCTGATGAGCCGCAAGAAGGTCAGGCAGCAGAAGGTGAGGCAGCAGAAGGTGAGGCAGCGCAAGGTGAGGCAGCACAAGGTGAGGCAGCACAAGGTGAGGCAGCGCAAGGTGAGTCAGCAGAAGGTGAGGCAGCAGAACGTCAGGCAGCACAACATAGACCACGGCCACGGATCGATGATGATGCCGACTGGCGCTACGTTGACTATGTTGACTATGTGGAATCCAAGCATGGGATGTTCACGTTGTTGCGCCCCGGGGCGTTTGGCAAGAGCATCCCCATTAGGTGCAACATTTGTCGCAGCAAGCGGTGGCCTGCAGGCACAGTCATTGATGGAGCTGCGCCCAAGGTGAAAGTGGTGAAACACTTTCTCAAGCAGCACATTTGCTCCGTCAGGCACCAGCGGCAACTTGCTGAGGAGCAAGAAAGACAGCAAATTCAGAATCCGCCAGACAATCGGCCTTGCCAGGGCATTGATTTGAATGACGAGCAGAATGCGAAGAGCTTGTTCAGATGGAAGGACGAGTTCATACTATGGGCAAAGATGGCAAACATGCAAGACCGCTGTGGCCATTTGTATCAGTACAATGCCACGGAAAACAAGTGGCACATCAGGGCCAAGGACTGCCAAAAGGACGTGTCACTTCCCAAGAAAAGCACAGAGACTGCCATTTGCTCAAAGTGCCTTGACCTGTGCAAGGGCGACAGAGTGGTGCGTAGCTGCCAGAAATTTGCTGTAAAGTATTACGTGGCTGAAGCGCTTTGTGCGAGGATGTTTGGAGGAGACTTTGGCATAGCAATGGGGGACATGGATGGACGCACATGAACATGCATGCACCTGCTTGAAGATGGTAGGCGCGTTTTTTTTGATGCATTGATGCCTAGTGATGCCTACTTATGTATCGATACCCTGGGATGCCCTGGGATTTTGTAGGCCAACTTCATTGGTGGAGACATGGGAATCCATTGGGATACTTGGGGATGCGTGGGGATGCACGGGGTATTGATGGGTATTATTTCCTTGCCATTCGCGCAACAGGAGAAGACCATGTAGAGATGATCATGAAGAAGATCAAGAAGACGAAGATGTGGGCAAGCAATAAGTCGAGGATCCAAGACTTGGTGGTCTTGAAGCTTGACAAGCTTCAACAGTGGGTCAGGGGGTCTTGGGCCTCCGATGCCAAGTTGTCTGATGTTGCTCAGCACTTTGTGGACATTGTGGTCACCCCTTGTCTCAAATGTGCGGTGGCATCGATCCCGGGTCGAATGCAAGAGCTCATCGCCTCATTTGAGGCGCTCGCGGAGGAGATACACTAGGGATACTAGGGATCCCTAGGGGATTGAGTTTTCATGATGGATCATGATGGTTTCTTTTCTACAAATTCATACAAAATCAAAATCATACGTTATATATCGTTATATATATTTATATATCATTTCATATCATCTCTGTTTCTTTTCTACAAAATGATAAGGTCCACCATGGGCCATCCATGGCCATCCTTTTCACAAAGTTCAGGCAATTACCAAAGGCATCCCAAGGTGTCATTAGCATTGTTTACTTACCCTTAGTTGTTCTTAATATCATGAAATGAAAATGAACAACATGAACATACATGAACATACATGAACATACGGACATGCATGGACATACGTATGTATACCTATGTAAACATATGTAAACATATGTAAACCATTGTGAAACGTATTCATTGCTGTGTTTGAGTTTGCCTGCTCCCTCGTCAGATGATGATCCGAACCGGCGAAGCCACTGACCAAGAGCTCGTGGCTTTGAAAGTCGCAAGTAGCGTGATCAAGGGCTCCTTCGACAACCACCCCCTATTGTTGGGACTTTCTCTTTCCTTGTCCAACATGGTTCACAAAGAAGAACGTGGGGTGGGCTTGACTGGCCGCCGGAGCGCGCAGGAGAGTGATTGGTTGGTGGGGGGCCTGCAGGATGCACATGGATGTGCATGGATGTAGCGAGATATATCAAGATATATATATATATATATATATATCGAGAGATATATATATATATACATATATATATATATACCTAGCACTACCTAGCCATTTTGTAGATCATGGACCTATGTTGATCAATGTTTAGCCATGTTTAGCCATATATAGCCCTAGATATACCTAGCATTACCTAGCCATTTTGTAGATCCTATGTTGGTTTTTTGTTGAGGTATGATGGCTATTTGGTGGGTTACGGTGGCTCTCTCAATGCTATTTCATGTCTTTGTAATGGGTTCATGGTGGGAAGACTGCGCCTTAGGCACAAGGAATGGGAATGAATGGGATATATATGGTTCTATGCATATGTATAATATTTGTTTGTCTTAGGAATACCTGGCCATTTTGTAGAATCTATGTTGACTTTGTGTTGAGTTATGATGGTTCTATGATGGGTTTTGATGGCTGTTTCATGGGTATGTCATCGCTTTATCATGGGCACTGAGCATCTCTGAGCTGCATCTGAAAAATCTTTCCCTTGATGATATTCAACATGTTTGCCATTTTCAATATCTTATCTTAAGAATAGAAGGGAGATGAAAGGATTACTTGTGACAAAACATGACAAATCTTTTATTGTAATCCCACTCCGCTGCCCCACCCACAACTGACTTCAATGGTATCCAGCCATGGCAGAGCATTTCACAACCCCCAGGAGACTGAATATGAGCGAGAAGTCCTGAGGGATTGTGGGCTCCAGCTGGCTTGCATAACAGGCAACAATCGCCTAGCTCGCGAGTTCGGACTCAGCTGCAAATCGGGAAAGGTGACGATAGCTGATTTGGCTGCCCACAGCCTTCCCCAGCCAATGCTGGCAATTGACAACCCGGAGCAGATCACAGCAAATTTTCGGTTGGTAGACCAACGCCTGCCGCGCATGGAAAGTGCACCAAGACGATCCTTGGTTGTAGCCGAGGGATGCTAAAGGTGAGTCCGTTGGCTGTTCATGTCTTCCATGAGGATCTACAAAAGCTTACAAAATCATGAGGTTCTTCCAAAAACATACATATGAATGGTTATGATGACCATGCTGGCTATGTGATGGGTTTATGATGGGAAAACTGTGCCTTGAGCACAGGGAGTGGGATATACAGTAGAAATCAGTAGAATGATATAGATAGATAATGATAGATATTGATAGATAATCAATGATAATTATTGATAATTTACAATTATATATCTATATATATATCTTTATAGATATATATATATATATATAAATGGATATAGCCATATATAGCCCTAGATATACCTAGCATTACCTAGCCATTTTGTAGATCCTATGTTGGTTTTTTGTTGAGGTATGATGGCTATTTGGTGGGTTACGGTGGCTCTCTCAATGCTATTTCATGTCTTTGTAATGGGTTCATGGTGGGAAGACTGCGCCTTAGGCACAAGGAATGGGAATGAATGGGATATATATGGTTCTATGCATATGTATAATATTTGTTTTTCTTAGGAATACCTGGCCATTTTGTAGAGCCTATGTTGATTGTTTGTTGGATTTTGTTGAGTATAAGATGGCTTAAGATGGCCATTGTGGGGCTTTATAATGGCTATATATGATGATATATGATGGATTTTTGATGGGAACACTGCGCTTTGGGCACAAGGAATAGGATATACCTATATATACTAGTATATATATATATATATACATAGTCCATGTTGACACCAGCCTGCATCCTAGGTAGGCTGATGCTATGCTTCGATTGCGCTTACACCACCTGTGGACTCAACCATTTGCTCCTAGAGGGCAAACAGGTACTGGTGGGAGGTGTTTGGACTCCAACGCATCCGGACAACGCCGCCATCTTGTTGGACGACAAAGTGGACGTTCGTCATGTCAAGAAGTCCACGCAGATGATGGAAATGCTGGCATGGGATCCAAGTCTGGGCCGCAAGGTCCTTTCGTGCTGCAGCATCCCTATTGAAAACAACTTTGGTGGGGTCAACTCTGGCCAGCGAGCTGGGCTCTACATGTTGGATATCCTTGGAAGAGTCTTGCAGTCTTGCGATGACACAGTGAAATCCGTGTGCTTTGACGCAGCAACCTTTCACCAATTGCTCAGAAAATGCATGCATGGACAACTCCAAGATGTCAATGTCCGCCTGCTGGAGGACATCCCATTCTTCAGTGAGATTAGGCACTTCCCCCTGCCGCCGTCGGTGTTGCCACGGGTAGGCATCCAGTTTGCCTCCATTCGTGGCGAAGTCATTTGGGCAATTCCTGGTGTGTGCTGCTTGGATTAAAGCAGGGCGGTGCTGACGTGGGAACATTTGTGGATATATTTTTGTGTGAGTATTTGGGACTGCTTGTGGTTAGGCAGCATGACATCGTTGCAGCTTGATATGCCCAGGCATTTTGTAGTTGATGGGGTCAGGGATGGAAAGGGATTCAGAGGGATGGAAAGGGTGGATGATCATGGATGATCATGGATGTATGTTGGGGCTGACGCTGCTTAGGCATCATGAGATTGTTGTAACATGTACATCTATGTACTCATATGTACAATAATATACAATAATCATTTGTGCCCTGGCATTTTGTAGGGAACATGCTTATTCATCATGGGGATGTCATATTGAGATGGATAGCGTGGGTTCTAGATCGTTCTAGTAGATTTATGTTGGGTCTGCTTGTGCTTAGACATCGTGAACCTGTTCTATATTAAAGCGATGATTGTTTCTTGATGTTTTGGTGGTTATATACCCCCACGTTTGTAGAGTCAAGTCAAGTTGAAGAAGCTCTAAGAGTGGGTGCATGGGTCCCGGAGAGATTTGCGCCTGAGGCCATGCTTCGAAGAACAGCGGATCTCAGCTTACATCACATCTCCGTACCTTATGGTACGGGGACCTGTGGACTGACATCGGAGCTTGCCGCAGCCTGGGCATGCCGCCACAAGTTTTCAGCCGTGAGGCTGAGATGAGTGACAAGTTTCAAAGCTTGCTCCAATGTCCATTCTTCATGGTCCTGGATGCTGTTGCTGGTTCTATGCTTTGTACGCATTTGTATATATTTGTATGGTTTTCATGCAGATTGATGTGGATCATAAGGGGTTACGAAAGCTATTTACACATCGAAGTACATATAAGCATCCATATGTATCCATAATTTAACATGGATAAACATAGGTAATCAATGGCAATCATAGTTAAACATAGTTAAACTATATAAGCAAGTATATGCATGTATATGCATGTATATATATGTATATGCAATCATGACCATGCGCCTGGCTTTACCTGGCCATTTTGTAGATTTGTGGCAGTATTCAAGCTACCTGAGGAAGTTCCATTCTCCAAGATGCAGGTGCACTGGAGCCTTCAGGGAGCACTTTTGCACAATGTGTGCGTTGCTGCTTGCATATCCCCCTTGCTCCACTTGAACATGAGCCTATCGGTTCGATGCGAGACTGCTTTAGTGGGATGCATTCTGCTGGATTTGTTTTCCTTGCTTGGAAAGCAGAAAGAGAAGGCTCTTGGACTCCCGGCAGGAAGTGCCAGCATGGCACGCCAGACTCAATGCAACTTGATGGCTTGTGCGTGGGCATGTGTGGTTATCACTTTGACCAAGGATGAATCATACACTCCTTGGTCAAAGTTTGGCAGACTGACGGAGCTGGGAATCGAACATTTTTTCGGGGCAGTGAGAAAGCAGAGTTCGAATTCCCAGCACAGCGTTCGCTCCTACTGGATGTCGGCCGCAAGGCAGATGATCAAGGACAACAGGGACATCAACAAACTCCGTGCCAACAAAAAAATGAGCGAGAAAAGCTTGAAGACTCACGAGTCTTTTGGCTGCAAACGTCTGCAAGCTCTGTTCTTCTGGGAGTTGGGAGGGGTTGCGTGCGCCTGCCCTAGCCCTAGCCAAGTAATTTCCTTAATTCTTTGAATGGCTGGTGCTTGGTCGATGGGCCATGTGCATTGTTTCCTATCTTTGTCTACAAAATGCTCAGGCCTCCCACTGCATCTAGAAAATGGAAGGGTGGATCATAGTGGCTGCTTTTGGGGTATGGAAGAGAATGTGCCAGGGATTCCCAGGGTTATACAAGGTGTATCAAGGCGTGGTTTAGAAGGGTTTGGTGGCCCTGTAGGTGTTTCTGTGGGTAGGCTTTCTTTTGCAGGTATTTTGAAGGAGCCTTCCCAGTTTGTAGATTGGTGTTTTGGGTCTGGGAAATGGCTGTCAACATCAACAAATACCAATAAATGGTGAGAGAAGATGGTTCATGTATGTTCATGTATGTTTATGTATGTTTATGTATGTTTATGTGTGCTTATGTGTGCTTATTATTGCCTGTTGTTCCCTTGGTAATCCTTGGTATATCTATGTATATCTTGGTATCATTTGGTGTTTGCATTTCCTTGATTCTTTGAATGGCTGGTGCTTGGTCGATGGGCCATGTGCATTGTTTCCTATCTTTGTCTACAAAATGCTCAGGCCTCCCACTGCATCTAGAAAATGGAAGGGTGGATCATGGTGGCTGCTTTTGGGGTATGGAAGAGAATGTGCCAGGGATTCCCAGGATTTTACAAGGTGTGGTTTAGAAAGGGTCTGGTGGCCCTATAAGATCTTTAAGTGTTTCTGTGGGTAGGCTTTCTTTTGCAGGTTTTTGGAAAAGCCTTTCCATTTTGTAGAAGTACCAGGAGGATACATGAGGATACATGAGGTATGAATAGGTATGAGGATGTATGAGGATGTATGAGGACGTATGAGGAGACACAGGAATACATGGGAACGCTAAATACTATCCCCTGTAGGCCTCCCCATGCAGCCCACTGTTGCCTAGGTTTGAAAAGTGTGCAAAGAGGGCGTTGGAATCAGCCTTGGAAGTGGTAGCGCTGGCCAGCAACAAAACTCCGGAGGAGCTGGAGGACAGCTACCGCCAAGCTTGCCACAACGGCATGTTCTCCGCTGGGGGAGATCTCTATGTTGGCACAGACGAGCTGGATGCAGATGAGTTGGCTGGCATGGCTTCTGAAGTGCTTGAGGAGAATCCATGTTTCAACTTGTTGGACCAGATTCGTGCCGAAGCAGACAACCTCAGGAGGCATCATGATGATCAAGATCCTTTGGGGGCACCGCCGCCAGAGTCTGGACCTGCCTGCGGAGGACAGCAAGCTGATGATGAGACGAGCAGATTCAGACCCTGCTGCAGAGCAGCAATTCCTTGGAACCCTTCAAAGCAGATGCTTGTGGATCCCCCCAGAGAGGAAATGTGGAGGACCCGGACTATTTGCCAAAGACGCTGAGAGAGGCCTTGCTGCTTCCAGGGGACCACAACAACCGCGTTTTCCGATGGTTGGTGCACATGAGGAGTAGCAGGGGAGGCTGTGACTCTGGTGACTCTGGGTTTTTGAGAAACCCAAGGTCATGCAGACGAGCAGCTGGCATCAGTTGCTCGTCTGCATATCAATCCATTATCATCCGTTAGTACCCACTATCATCCATTATCATCCCATTTATTCCCATATTCATCCATATTCATCCAGATTCTTCTTTCTACCCACATCTATTTTACAAAATCAAATCTCATTTGTCACTGCTCTTACAAAATAGACAGGTTTTGCCATGTTTTAGGATGTGTAAAATGGTTGTTTTAGGATGTGTAAAATGGTTGAAGCAGGGTGCTTAACAAGATGGAATGAGCATCAGCATAGGGATGCCTAGGGGTGCAAATGGGTAAATAGATGTAAATAGATGTATATAGGCTTATATAGGGATGATTGGGGATCTAGTAGACAAAATCTGATATATATATATATATATAAATAAATGACTGAAGTCAAAGATACATCTTGCACCACCCTACCATTTTGTAAGGCTCACAGCCCATACATTTTGTAGCCTTGGCTGAGTGCCAGACATTTCTTAAGTAAGTCTCAAATAAGGGTTTTGATGGGCTTGCAGGTTAATTACGCATGATATGGGCGGATGATTAAGCCAGGGGGTTGACGTCTTTCGCCTTTGCAAGGTATAATGAGCGGGAGCTGGCACGATTGCGTGCCGAAGAGGACAACCCTGAATTCAGGGCAAGGACCTCCCGGCTTCACAAGTGGATCGAATGTGCCAAGCAGGCCGCAGCAGAACTGGAGGTTTCAACGTCCTTGCCGACCGAGCTGCAGATGCTTGGTTGAAATGGTTTGTAGATGTCTGTAGATGTCTGTGGATTGTGCTAGAGATGCCCACGGTAGCTTGAAGTCGATACGATCATAGTCATTCATAGTCATATATTTTTGTTCAGAATTACTCATATTTGAATATACTTATATATATATATATACTTGATCATACTTGATCATATTCGAGCATACGAACCTTAATGAATGGGTGTTGCGTGACACTTACACTCAGACTGCTTTGCTTTGCCCGCCCACTTTGTAGCATGAGTGTTCTGTTTGACAACTGCGCTTTCTGTACAAGTTTTCCTGGTGCAGAAATTAAATTACCTAAGGTCTGGCAGCGTGGTTCTGTTCAAGGTGCCTGGCAAAGATTCGGTTGGCCATTGCGAGGTTGGTTTGGTGCTGACTTGCTGGAAAGGGATTTCCAAACCGAAGCAGACAACATCGCCGGTTGCCATCAAATCTTGCCCTGCCTTCCGTGTTGTGGTCATGGAACCTGCGGAAACAGAAGAGGACCACAGGTTGAAACCGTTTTCAAACCGTTTCAAATGTTTGAACATGGTTTTGGAATGTTCTGGATATTTCTGGATTTTTTGGAGTGTTTATGACTGTTTTTACTGTGTTCTGGATATGTATGGATAAGACCTGTACCCTCCCATTTTGTAGCATTTGGCATGTGGATACATGTGGCTAATCAGGGCCCTCACATTGAAAACATGCCTCCCACATCTTGCTATCCAGGACCCTTGTTTGAAATGGCGTTGCCATTGCCAATCAGATGCTTACGTGGTTCGCATCGAGAGCTTGATTGTAATGTTGGACGTGGACAAGTGCATTGAGCCAAGGCATGCCTCTGACTACTTCAAAGTCTGGCTCTCGGAGGCCTCTGCATTGTGCCTGACCAAAGTTTCCACAACGGACTTCTGGACTGTGGGGCACACCATGGTCAGAGGCCAGCCAAAAGCCCGGGACCATGATGGACCAGCAGACTTTGAGGGAGGCAAGCCGAAGAATGCTGCGAAACGCAGAGCCCCCAAAAGAAAAGTGGATGTCCCAGATGAGGAACAAGCATTGAATGAGGAGTCATTTCGCAGAAGCGTGGCAGGGCGAAAAGCTATTCAGAAGATGGTCACGGATATCAACCGAAAGGACCAGCTCTTGTTCGAAGATTCTCCTTGCTTTGACGAAGTGAATGGCGCTTGCACAGTGAAGTGTGAGGGGGCTGGCAAGTGGTGCTGGGACGATGTGCTGCGGGTGTCCCCGGATGTCATCGATTGCATGTGCCTTGGAGATATATGGATGAGTATGGATGAGTAAGGTGTGAAATAGTATGTAAGGGTGTCGATGATTGACATATTTGTTTTACAAAATGCAGGGGCCAATGAATCAATGGTTTTTTTGATGCCCCAGCCTTTTGTAAACAGCAATGCCCACCTGGCTAGGTACAGATTGATCAGATCACCAGAAGAATATGGCAAACAGGTTTTCAAGCATCTTCGTGTCATCCACGCACAGATGGAGAACAAGAATCGTTCTGGATGGGTGCGCTTGTTGAAAGAGATCATTGACTTCTTGAACGCAACCAAGTCCCAGAACGGAAAGTGAACACATGAGATTCAGAATCGAGGCGGGATGTACATAGCACAGTAGGTTTGGGTTGATGCCTGCAATGCTGAGTGCATCTACGAACCTTCATCAACTACTAAAACCAGATGGACAGAGCGAAGATATGGGTTCCTTGAGGTTGTCACTTGTCACTTTTTCCAGCATGGCAAGGGAGATGGGAACGGTTCCAGAATCAACAACTCAGAGTATCGAAAGTAATCGAAGAGTATTGCTATGAGGCGCTACCACCCACTTACAGGTTGGAAACATTTTCATGCATTTTCCAAAAGCATCCAAAAGATTCCAAAAGCATTTCTTCATGTGTTTGCATTTATGCAAGGATGCAAGGGTGTAAAGTAGACGTGAGTGGCAGATTGTTAACATTTTCTCCATCCTTCTCCTGTCATGCAGATTTTATAGGACCACAGCAAGCAAAATGCTAGCCTGGGTCTGTTTGGCACTGCAAAGAAGCAGGCCCAAATTGTTAATGTTGCAATTGCCGGTGGACCACGCAGGACCACGCAGGGATAGGCAGGGTTTGTTGCCGGATAATTATGGATAATTAAATTTCAGTGATTAGGGAGAACGCCCGCACACTCAAAATAATTGAGTGTGGCACGAGGACGTGATTTGTGTGAGCGCACGCTTCGTGTGCATGTGGGAAAAAATTGCTGGCATGGCATGGGTTGCGCCCGTCAATTTGCGCAAGCAAGGTCTTCGTTTGTGAAAGGATCCAACTAGGATATACAGGGATAGACAAGGAACTTGACACAAATTCCATGTCAATCTAAGCCACTACAAACTGACTAGGCTTTTTGCTCACTTTGGTGTCAGGGCCTCACCTTTTTGTAGCAGGAGGCATTTGCTACTCAAGCTTTAGCATTGTGGGGAACTTGTCAGCACAGAATGGCAATGGGAACATTGGAGCTGATTGTCATGGTGACATTCTTCTTTGGCGTTCTTTGTGGATGGCTGTTGGCCAGACTTTGCAGTCCCGGTGCATCGAAGATTGAAAAGATAGCTGCCAAAAATTCAGATCCAATAGCTGCCAAAAATCTTGAGCCTCCAACGCAGATGCCTGAAACGGTGTATGTCACCAAGACGGGGCACAGATATCATCTTTCAAAGACTTGCGTGAAAAACGCAAACGATGTAACCCCGTATTCGTTGTGCATGCATTGCGAAAGGCAAGCAGCCAAGAAGCTTTTCACCAGATGAGCATTTAGAACCTTACAAATTGAGAGGGTTCACTTGATGGAGATACCATGAGATATCGCAGCTGGTGTGCTTACAAAATGGCCTATGATTGCAGGGTATGGGGACTGGCAGGTAGCTTGATGTCCACCCTTGATCCCCTTTACAAAATGATGTGCTTTTTGAGGGCATGGGGTGTGGTAAGTAGCTTGGTGGTTTGGACACAAAATGGCTTACAGAAACAGTTGGCATGGCTAAAATGAGCTGAGCCTAGTTCACCCATGCACCACTGCAGTTTGTAGAATGCACACCCTCCCATTTTGTAAGCTGCCCCCCCATACCAAAAATTTTTGTAAGTATGAAGTGTGGGGTCCAACGTCACCCCTGGAATGGCAACAGGGATGATCCTCCCATTAACCCCAGTGCCGCCTAGTGCTTTCAGGATGTACTTGCTCTTCTCCCGAGTGCCTGTGACGCTCAAGGAAGTGCAGAAGGCACGAACGCCCGGCGTCCGTTCGATTAACCCCGGTGCTAGAAGTCATGGCACCGATGAAATCTAATTTTCATCGAATCGGTCATTACAGGATGCAGCGTTGCTTCACAAGAAATTATCGTAACTCGGAACTCATATAAGTTTTAACCTTTAATGATGGATAAACCTTTAGATTCATACTGGTTTACAAGACAATAAGCAATCAAATGCCATTGTAGACCGTTGTAAAAAAATGCAAACCATCACTATCATAATTATAAACATAACAGATGCAGCATTATACAATCATAGCCATCAAAAACAACAATGGTTTACATAATCTATCATTACAAACCAGTAAACAAACATCTCTATGAAGCAGTGCTGTTGCCTGACAGTTTGTCCGCACAAAAGCCTGATGCTTCCCCAGGCAACTCTTGAGACCTACCCAGCCAGGGCCAATCATGTGAGGGCATTTTGTAGCATACAACTTGTGATTATCTAATAATGATCCGAATCAGTTTTTAAACATGATAGTCATTTCTAATTCCTCCTCCTCCTCCTCCTCCTCATCCTCATCATCATCATCATCATCATCATCATGGCAAGACAACCATGAGGCATCTACCTCCAGAAAGTCCTAGCTGCTAGCTGGTGATGGTTTGTCTCTTGCTACATGAAATTTGCAGATAGTAGCCACTTGGGAATGCCAATGCAGAGATGGCAAATATCAAGCTGCTGGTTCGCGGGGTCAGCAGATCGCCACAACTAAAGTTATATATATGGTGGTTTCTCAAAATAGGGGTACCCCTAAATCATCCATCTATAGTTATTTAGTAGTACTAAGCCAACCATTTTGGGGGTCCCATATGGCTTGGGAAACCACCATATATATGCTTCAAAGCTCAGAGGGAAGATGAGGGGTTCAAAGTTGACCAGCCTGGCACTTGGCGCATTCTTGTTTGGAAATCCGGCAGGTAGGTTTTGTCGGCCAAGCTGGTAATGCTATCAACCAGCAATGGGCGAAACGGAAGGTCAAATCATGCATGGAACCAAGGAGAAAGCTACAAAGGCATGCAAGAGCGCCTTGAAATGCCCAAGGTAGGAGTCTTTCAAATGCTAGTGGTAGTTGACTTTGTGGAGGTTCAATGAACTTTCACATAGGACAAGGTCATCTGGGGAGCTGATCAAGGCAGTCCAACGGATGGGTTTACTGATCTTGCTGCAGGGAGGCATGCCTTCCGGAAAGCATGCGAAATGGATCCAGTAGAAACATAGCTTTGTCAATGATGTACCCCTGTAGTTGGTTGCTGTCCTAACATTGCTTCGATGATGCCATCGCTATAGTTGGTTGGTACCCCTTTATGCATGATCATTTGGGGATGTCCCTCTTCTAAATGGTTGCTACATGGTTTCTATTATGAATGATCCAGTAGAATGTACCCCTGCAGTTGGTAGGTTTGCCTCTCATAAATGGTTACTATTGGATGGTTACTAGGTACCACCATGGCTATCCGAGATTCTGGGGTGGCAACGTGGGGTCCCACCATCGAACCGGTCGCTGCTGACTTGGTTGTCAGGTGATGATGGATTGCATGTGCGAAGCAGGAGCCCACGGTCATCAGTGGTGATCCATGTGGTGAATTGATGGGGTTCAATGGTGATTGATCATGGTTAATGGATGATGAAACGGGATACAATCATACCACCTATATCAGGAAGAATTCATGATAAATGGTGGGTAACCAGTGGTGGTTTCTCAAGATAAGGCATCCCCCAAACTGGTTGGTTTATCACTATATAGAAAGGACTAAGGACTTGCATGATTTGGGGGTACCCCTATGGCTTGAGAAACCACTATGTGGTAAGCAGCCATGTTTGTCACCAGCTAGGGTCTTTTTGGGCTCTGACCAGTTGGATCTGCTGGTGAACTGTCAGGGCACGGTCTACCATGCTTGGAAATCTTGGCACCGTTTACTACGTAGCAATCTCATCATCCTCATCCGCACCAGTCCGGGAGAAGTTCCTGTTCGTTTCCTGTTGGTGGAATGGTTTCCGAGAAAAACATCAGGACCAGCATCAGGCGGTTCTTTCCTCGCTAGGACAGGATGTGCTGAACAATCCGGAAAAGGTGAAGGACCCTGTGTCCTTCATCACAGCGATCTTGAACCTGAAATACAAGTGCCCTGCTGGATGTGGGCGTTTCTCAAAGGTACAGTACACCAAATCATTTATTATTAGCCATTCACGGTAATAAACCAATCATTTTGATCCATTGTGGGGATCCCCCCATTTTGCGAAACCACCAAAAGAGGCCGGGCCAGCCACTTGATAACATATGGTGGTTCCAGGTCATAGGCGTTGGATTTGTAGAGGATCAGCGGTTGTGTCATTTCGAAGTGTGCTGGTTTCATCATGCCGGAGCTAATGCTGATGTTGCTGGCACTTGTCAGAAGAAACCATGATGATATATATATATGTACATGTAGATATGCGTGTAACTATGAATATGATATCTAACAAATATATATATATATACAAGTCAAGAAGCAACCATGATAATCTTTGTTCCTCTAGTTTTCTAAAGTCCAACTTTCCACCTTATGTCATGTAATTAATCTTTGTATTATCCCGCGGTTTCTGGGATCAGGAAAAGCATTAGCAATACCCATGGACAGCCCATGCACAAGGCATCACCAATCAACAGCCGTTAGCAAAGCATTTGGAGAAGATGCTGCACTGGGGATCATTGCAGGTGACTGGATCAGACTCTCTGAAACAAAAACCGGCAGACCTTTCGGACTCTCAAGGTACGACAGGTTCGTGAAAGAGTCCTTCAAAGAAAGCAAGGACTCATGGGCTGGCCTTTGGGATAGATAACGTACAGATTATATAATGGACTGATAAGAATAATACAGATACACTTGCTGAAGCAAAGATAGTATTTCTTGATTGACAACTACAGATACACTTGCTGAAATGTAGAATGCGGCCGGCTATCATGATCCAAAAAAAGCTGCATTAGAAGGACAAGGCCAACGACAACAGCGCCAGGTGTTCACTAGCAACAACTACAATGAAGAGAACCAGAACAACAAGGAACAGTTATGTTGGGATTTTTGGTTGTTTTTTGTTGGAAAACCAAAAAGAAGAAGATGAAAGAGGAAAAGGATTGTCAATGTGGCCTATGAAAAAGAGGCATCCAACCACGAAACGATCGACGCAACTTCTTTGATAGCCGATTGATCCCTCTATAAGCGAAGAACAGCTTGGGATGAGCTATCTTTTTGAGGACATTGTAGGCTGGTTGGTGGTTTTAAACATTTTTTATTTTCCTTCGTAATCTTTCGCAAATGGTTGGTTGACCAATATTTTTCATAGGTCAAAACCACCAACCAGTAGGTTATCCATGGTTCCAAAATCCGAAGGTTCAATGCAAAACACTGCACCCAGAAACGGTAGAGCTCGGATCTGTCTTGGCAGCGAATCCTCGCGAATTGGTCGCATTCGCCGCAAAAGTGGTTGTTTACAACCATCAAATCACGGCAAACCGAGAAACTGAAGCAAGGCGTCACCAAATGGTTGGCTGGTTAATGTTAACCCCGGATTTAACAAACCCCTGGTTGATTAATTGGGGGGTATCCCCTGGTTATAGACTACGATGAGCCAACAAAACCCAGCGCTTGAGCCGCGACTGGTGACTGCTTGCCCCAAGGTGTGCCACCGGCGTAGGATTTCCAGCTGGCCCTGAAGCAAGCCTTCGAGTCCTTCTTGAACAAGGCCTCCAGTGGCGGCTTCCGTCAGGGCGGTGATGTTCATGGGTTCTTTGGTTGAGTAATGTCTAGTTGATGCTTGGGAAATTGTGCATTCATGGTGATTTTCGGGTGATTTCATGGCGAATTGTTGGTTATGAAGTGATGAATGGTCTATTGTTGGTCAAGACTGATTACATCTAAGAGATCGCAGGCTTTCCAAGTGAGAAGAAACACTGCGCGCTTGTTGAGAGCAATGACGCTGTGATCCGCTCACATGTTTTTCTTAAGCTGTTTGTCTATGTAAATATATGCATCTATCTTTACACATAGGTATCGGATGTCCACAACTGGTGGGCCCCAAAATCCTGCAACGCTTCTGGAAAGCACGGGGATGTCCGAAATGCCGGGCGTTTTCTGCCTGGGATGGTAGCTCAGGGCTGCATCAGCAATCGCAGGATTTTGGAGCGCAGTTCGATCAGGCGATGCCGCGAAGGTGCCCCAAACCAGTGTAGGATGGCTCCCAGTAAGGGGTATGAAACGGCAGGCCTTGCATCGCCGAGATCAAGGTCAATGACGATACGCAACCTACCCGCAACCCACACGAAACCACAGTAGTCAGAAGCAGATAGACCACTGCTCACCTCAGTCATGAACCACTATCAACCATTATTTGCCATTGTCAACGATCATCAACTGTCATCAGCCAAATCAACCATCAACCATCAGTCACTAACCATCAGTACCCTACCTAGATCATCAACCAATATCAACCAGCACTAGTCACCTGTTCCTTGCTTCACATCACCTGGTAGTGGTGACGCAGGACACCCGCACCGCGCAATACTTGTCGCTGTACGTGGACGATTTGTCCGGATGCCCTGGGCAAGGCTATGCTGAGGATGTCGGAGCGTTCATCGTTGTAACGTTTGGTTGCTGGTAGGCCCTGGCATGGTGATGAATTTAAGCCGGTGAAGGGTGGTTAAAAAGCGAGTCAATGATGGTTAAGAAGCCGGTGAATGACAAGAAAACCTGACTTACTATGCCTATTGAACTCCTGTTTTTGTCTCTGTTGCATGGCCACCATTAGACAAGTCATTGCGATTACTCTAGGGTGTTTACATCCTCATGGTTGTTGGATAGCATCCCTGTGGTTCTTTGGATTGCTTAGGCAAGAAATCAAGGAGTGGCACCAATGTCCATGGTGATACCCCTGAAGCCACCAATCGGGTTACACCATTATTGGACAAAACCATAGCTGACACACATGCGTTTCTTTTTTACTCCCACAGTATTGCAGTATCCGTTGTAAATCATCAGTTGGCCGTCCTAATCAACTTTTGTTAGCCAGTACTGCTTGATTAGCCGACACTATTGTCAAACTAGCCAGAACTACTCAAGCATCACTGATCAACCACTGCAACCATTGTTGCGGGGCAGGATAGGCCGGGCCGTACCTTTTTGTTGTCCCTTACCATGGAACTCACCTGGTGGTCAACGAGAATTTCGATACCTTGTAGCCTTGCAGGCGTTGGTTGAGACTCAACAGGCAACCGTCGAACTGTGGAGTGATACCCAACAGTGGGTGATGTGTCATCACTGATAGAATGATAGTGGTGGTTGAGACCGGTTCACAATGATTAAGAAGGATGTTATTCAGAGCTATCATCATGTCAGCTCGATCATAGTTGAAAATAGGCTGATCGTTAATAAAGAACTAATGATTAAGAATCAAGTTATTCATGTCTATCATATCATACCGTCAGCTCGATCATAGTTGAAAATAGGCTGATCGTTAACAACGGCCATTAGTGCTTTACAATGGTGGATTAGCCATCAATGTTGGCACTGGTCAGGTCGCTGTGGATACCAGTTCCGGGCTTCACCACCTTGGAAATTAGCCCAAAGTTGCTGATTTATAGAGGTGGGGATGGGTCAAAACCGCCTCCAAGTAATTGGGTGCAGGATAGCTAGACTCTCATGGTTCGGATCTTCACTTCAAGGTGCAGAGTTGCAGCGCCGTAGAGTTGTACTTGCATTATCTGTAAGTACGCAATGGTGGTTGGTTTCCCATATATATATATATATCGGTATACATCTGTACGTACATGAAGTTGTTTATATATCTGTGATTTAAGTGTATGTATATATATATATCTCTTTATATTTTGTAGATATATAGATTTTTCACCACATGAGTTCATGTACAGGCACACAAATCTGCATCCACACCTTGGATCATTCTGATGGCTGCCGCCTTCAACACCAACCCACCGATGCCCAGGGCTGTCCCGTCGCCCGCGGCGTGCCCCGAGGTTCCGCAAGGGTCTCAAGGGAATGTCCAGCGACGCCGATGTGGACACAGCACTTGAGCAGGTCGCGGTGGATTGGGTGGGTGGGCCAAGCAGGTGGTGAAGCCATCATAGGTTAATCAATGATAGAGGTATAATGGTTTATAATGGTTCATCAATGCTTAACGATGGGGGTAAAAGAAGCAGTTCAATGGGAGTTGATCAATGGTTCTTGATAGGGGTTGGTTGATATAGATATATACAAAGATATAATGTTCAATGGTTAATGATAAGAGGGGTATATACCAAGTGGTTTCTCAAAATGGGGTACCCCCAAAAATGGTTGGTCTTTACTTTATGTCATTGATAAAGGATGATTTGGGGGCGCCCTTATTTGAGAAACCACCTGATAGGGGAGTAGGGGAGTTGATCAATGGTTCATGATAAGGGTTGCTATATCACTTGTATAAGCTCCGGAGTTGTTGGTTAAGAGCTCCTTGAAACATAGAATGGTTAATGACAATGATGAAGGAACATACGCAACAACAAGCAATAACTGGTGCTTACACATTGGCTAGTAAGTAATGATAAGAATGGACAAACATCGGGAACAGAGGTTAAAATTAGGGGATCGGCAACAATTATTTAGTCTTTCATTCATGGTTAAGTTATTAGTGAGTGCTTGATGATCTACATGTGTATACGTACAACGTTTAATTCGTCAACTAATCATAGTCGTGAATGATGACCAGCAACCACCGACAATCCGTTGGTTCCGTCACGAGTGGCCAATCGTGTGAACCATGACAGTATAAGTTGGTCAAGAATCCAATGAAAAAGCTAGTCATAGCCAACACTCATGAACACTGATTAGTAACCTGCTCCTGAGCAACAGGTTATGATATACCCTGTAGGAAGCCAATCAGGAAGGTCGAAACGCTCATTTGCTAGAGGAAATCCAGCCATAAATGGTGGATTTTCAACTTCCAGGAAAGTTAGTTTACTTCCAGGTTAGTTAGTTTACTACTGCTCGCAAATAATGCTTGCTTTCTGGTAAACTTTGCCAGTTGTCATTACCAACAATAGAAACTGTCTGGTGCTTTCAAACACTTTTTATTTTCCCTAGTATCTATTAACAATTAGTTGGTTGACTGATATTTTTGGGAGGGGCTGAAACCACCACCAATAGTTACTATTCGCACTCGAGAAAGTGCAACTGGCACCCCAGAGTACCGCAACTCAGCTGGAGTTGAAGATGTACTCTGCTCGCACCAGCGCGGACAAACCAAGTGTTTGCAAACGTCTGTTTTGTGTCCGCAAAACTACGATGCGTGTAGAGATGTGTACATGTGTATACATACATATATATATATATATACATACAGATGCACATATGTATTTACACTACTATATATTCACGCCTGGAGAGAGAAAGTGAATGTGAAACAGGATCTTCTACGCCGTGAATACTCATGAATATGATTAAGTATGAACAGTAAGATGTATGATTCGAGTATAAATTCACGTACGCAGCGTTTACAGGAACATGTATATTATACCCTGCAGCATTTCCGTCGATGCACAGATATTTGGACTCGATCCACCGCTTTGACCCCGCACCGAAACACAACGGTGCGGAGCTGCTTGCAGGTGGTCACCGTCTTCCGCTTCTTGCAAGACAAGGTGGGGCATCCTCGCTGGTGATGCCCAGCTGCTTCATTGGGCTATGAGGAAGCCAAGGATGAAACTTTAGTGATGGAATTTTGTTAGTGTTATTGCTTGGGATTGTTAAGCATGAACTGTTTGTATCATACTTTTTGAGCGATATGAATCATTTGCTGTTTTGAAGCATGGCTAGTAAATGATATAAGGGAGCTACATGACAACCAAGGATTTCCGTGCATATATATATATATATACATACACTCAGGCTCATGAATTTTATGCATGTGCACAGCATGTATATATATATATATCTATAGGTTCATTTGTGCACATATCAATAGTATATGTCAGATGAATAAATATCAGGGCCTGTATATCTGCTATATACTATGATTAGCATATGCCATGTCAATGGATAGCATATACCATGTCAATGGAGCAAGCAAAATTACCGCCTGACATGGTCCAACAGCTCAGTCCCGTTGGATGTCGGCTGTGCGCCACGTGGTCTCTACAGGTTCTTGCTCACCATGGCATTGGAGATCCCTACCACCATCAAGCAGCGAGTCTCATCGTTGACGATTTGACCGACTCAAAGCTGGTTCATATTGATTTCAATCCAGATTTCAATCGAGAGTTCCTGACTGAAAGCTCGTATGACTACCCTTTGGTTGCGCTGAAAATCTAGGGCTAAAACCATTATTCATAGCGGATTTTCAACACAACCAGATTAGGGACTTCCGGAGTGTAGCTGCCCTAGACAGCTTGATCGCAAACGGGGTCCCTTTCCCAACAGGTACATCATCGGCGGAATTACCCTGTTCAGACAACCAACAGAATCACAAGAATCATAAGTAGTGGGGGTCCTCACAACTGGCAATCTATAGACAACAATTATAGTCCATATCACTTCATATCCATATCACAAAATACTACGGTTGGGTTCATTTTATACCAGAAAGTGTTTTTCTGGAAACTCCCTAAAATAAACCCTGCAAGTGGTGGTCAATGCTATTGTAGTACTGTAGCTGATTGAGAACGATAACGATAATGATTGTAACCCATGAACATCATCGAATTCTTGATTATAGGCATTATCACTATCATTGCAAGCATTATCATGGTTATAAGTTATAGGCATTATCATGGTTATAAGCGTTATCATGTTCATAAGCTCAACCAGTTGCTGACTAAACTCCTGCTTCAAACAGCCAGCTTTCCACTTGGTTGACTTTGCGGCCCCAGGGCCCTGCGGGGCCCCAGGGGCCATCACGGGACCCGTTGCGTTGCAGGATGTCTTTGAGAACTTCTACAAGCAACATCTCTCCCGGCGCTTGCTCCAAGGCTTGCCGAAAGAGCGAGTTTGATGATGGCGGCTTGATGGTGGCTCAATGGTGGGCGAAAATGGTGGTTAGATGGTTGTAAAATGGTGGTCAAATGATGGTTAAATGGTGGTTAAGTGGTGGTTAAGTGGTGCTGAATGCTCGTTTACCGATCGTTGAATGGAGCAATTAGTCGTTCAATGATGGTCAATAGTGGTTCATCATGGCTCAACTAGTGGTGAATTGATGGCTAGTCGTGGCTTTGCAATTTTCAAAGAACGGACAAATGATGGCTCATAGACCAATAGTGGCGAACGGTGATAGGTCATGATGCCTACACTGCGGTAAGCACTGTTAGCAATCATTATCAATCATTCTGGACGATCAATGAACATTCGCAACCATCATTCTTAATGATTAGCCATGAGCTTAGCAGTGATCTGGCCACGACTTGGTCATCCAACATCAAAACACACCAGTCCCATGAGGTGATCTACAAATTTTGTGGTAAACCAGTCGTCACGGTTTGGGGTGCCCCAAGTCGTACCGAGGTATTGACCATGGGGGGGTGGGTGTTTCTCCAGCCATGCCGGAGACCCCTAGGTCGTCATCCTTTATTAACCAGTCATAGTAATAAACTATCCATTTTTGGGGTTCCCTATATTGAGAAACCACCATTTATAGTGAGAAACCATCTATAACTTTGGAGTCCCCCTATGACTTGAGAAACATCCCCATAGAGTTGGTGTATATATCCCCTATTGTTGATTATGACCGAATGACCTTTCACCCCATCATGCCAAAGTGGATGATTCATCCAGCCATCTTACCAGCGAGTATCAATGCTTGTGACCACCAGCACCCCGCCGGCTGCGCGCCGTTGGACGGCCAGCTTCCGAAGGATTGATCCTCGTGTCCGCCAGTTAGGTAGGCGAGTAATGATGAGTAGCCACCTCAGGGTCATTCATTGGGTTCTCCAAAGTTATGGTTGGTTTCACTAATACTGATTAATTAATATTGTTTGATTTGGGGGTACTCCTATAACTAGCTTTTGTAGCTGAAGATGTCTTACAGGGGCTATTGTTCTCGCGCTGGAACTCTTGAACATACGCATGCAAACGAGGTCAGACAAGCATATGGGCCATGTATCACATGGTCAGCATTATTCTTGATTGATTCTGCTTTTCGTGGCGATTGCACCCCAACTTTTTCTTGATGATTCTCTCATCGCGATCATTTTGTTTGGTACGAACAAGAATACATGATGATTTCGACGATTTCCATGATGCTTCAGATCTTTTGGTAATGGAACATGGGCTACTTACTTTTTGTCCCGAAGATGTCTGAGTACTCCTATCATCAACCATAGGTCATTATCATTTATTGTTAACATGTATGAACCCTGACCGACAATTGTTCTGATCAACCATGATAAACCATCCTCAAGCATCATTGACCATCACCTCCCTTCACCTACCATCCTTAACCATCCTTAGCCATATCCTCATCGACCATTCCCCATTCTTCACCCTTGGCTTGGGCCGCCGCCAGCGCAACGTCTGTGCAGGTCGGTCGGTGAGCGATGAGGCGGAACGGAGCATGATCTCGAAGCTGAAGAGCAACGCGGTGCAGAGGGGTGCTGCGTGCTGCGTGCCATTGATATCGATTGATCAGTGATGATGTAGTGGTGGTTGGGGATGGTGTAGTGGTGGTTGGGGATGGTGTAGTGGTGGTTGGGGATGGTTAGTGGTGGTGTCAAGGTGGTGTAATGGTGGTAATGTAATGGTGGTTAGTGGTGATAAGTTATGATCTAGTGATGGTCGGTGGTGGTTAGTGATGCTTAGTGCTGGTGAAAGGCGGCTTGCAACAATGGTCGACCATGGCTAGCAATATACTTGTGGTAAAAGTGGTACTGTGTAGCATGATGATTAATGACAAGTGGCAACCACCAATATACTATATCATTAAGTATGGACAACAAGAATGTTTTTGACAACCATATCATCAAGTTAGCAATAAACTAGTCGTTAACAAGAAAAAGTCAATTCAACCCTGCAGGGATTTCAGTTCCAATGATGAGTGGACCACGCTGATAATGCTTGGTTCATAGTGACTGGTGATGATGAATAGTGGTCCGTAGTGGTCACGGTTACGACTGTGGTGAATAGTGGTGGGTGATGATCAATAGTGGTCCGCAATGGTGAAGGTTGAGTAATGAGTGTTGATATTTGTTGATTATGATCAATGTTTAATGACATAGCGAACAATCATGAACAATGACCATCATTAACCAAGCTTGAAGGATAAACATCAGCATGGCTGATAGCCAACATGAATTACTATCATCAAGAGTGCCAATGGTTTGCAATGTTTATTAGATTGCTAATACCTATCTCTGAAGAAGCGCGTAATTGTTGACGCTTAGCCATGATCAATGATCGTAAGGGTCAAAAGCCACAAGGGAATGCAACTCTGATCAACGTTTGATGATTGTACTTGTTAGTAGTGAATTTTACCAACATCAATTGTCATCATTTATAATGTTTTTTTATAGTTTATAACAGTTTGGAAGTGATCTCTAGGCATTTTTTTGTTTCCCAGAGATTCCTCCATGAACAGGGGCCAGGTAAGTGAACCAACATTCTGGACAGAAAGGCCAAGTTAACTAAGGAGAGAGTAATGGTCAATCACGGCTTCCAATAACCGGAAGTAGATTATGTATTCTTTGGTTGCTCATTGTCAGAGAGACATGATTAAGCATCATTCTGTTGGTTAATCACACAATCGTCGATGACTATCTCGCAATCCAATACAAAGTACCATCACAATAATGGTTGTAGTGCTTGATGATGGTTTGTGGCATTGATGATTGAAGGGTTCATATGCCCAAGTGAAGTGTTGATCCACAGTGTACATCACTTGGCTAAGCTAACTTTGGGGCACCACATACGTCCTTGCATGTGCTGCGGAACCGAGGCGAGTGTGGTCATCAATACACCTCCAAGTTGGAGGGAATGTTCGGAGAACTCAGCAGATGAATTTGCTTGGTGGTTTGATTGGCATGTTTTATGGGTGATTATAGTGGTTTGTAAGGGATAAGAACCAACAAGGATTGACAAACAACTAGTATTTAGTGGTTTGATTCACATGTTCTATTTTCCCCAGTAATTATGACCCACACGATTGGTTGACAAGCATTTTTTTCACGGGGGGTGAAACCACCAACGAGGAATATATCATGTGGTGTGGCAAAGGGGTTGAAGAATGGAACACACTCACAAATTACAGATGTCAAGAATGATGCTAACCTTCACACCTCAGAGATTGGAAATGATTGAGATTGGCCCACACATGTCGTCTACAGTTCCCGTTCAGTTTTTGTTATTATCCAGAAGTGGGATTGTTTTCGATGGGAAGAATCATGAACTGCTAATCTTTTGGAAGGTATTTGTGTTCCAAAACCGTCCGGATTGTGTTGGCTTTCAGTCCACATTGCTTGTCGGATGATGACACCTACAGTTTGAGTGGACGAGACAATGATTGTTTGCTTCGGTGAAATCTAGAAACAAGGTGTTCGCAGTTTTATTAATTCATCGATTTTGGGGGTTGACGTGTACCCTTATGCAAATCCGATCATCCTATCAGAATCCCACCTCCAACCCCTTAGCCTGCAGTCCCCGGGACTGCACAAGACTGCTGGGGACTTTACCCCGGCAAAATTCTGGGCAGTGCTCAAGTACTTATTTTTCCATTCTTTTTCGGAGGGGGGAATCAGGCAATAGCTGAAGAATCAACCAGCATGAAACTGGGCACTATTTTTGACAAGTGCACTCTTCAAATGCCCAGTTCCAGATTGATGAAAGCTACGCCGTACCTCCTTTCTGACTTGTACAGCCATCGAGGATCATCGAGGGTTGTCCATGCATGGTGCATCCATCTTCTCACGCTTGGTTTTTCAACATCATGTGTACTTTTGGTTTGGAGGTACTCATTTTGACTTTCCGCATGTAATTATATAATAATGGTTAATCATGGTTAATCATTGTACGTATTATACGTCCACCATAGACAAAAAAAAGCATGTACAGTGCATATAGATTCAAATGGTATTCCTTAGAAGCTGGTAGGTGTTCAAATACATCATTATGCATGCATTTGCAATTGCACAGACCGCAAATTCAACTTCCAGCTGCTCGACACTGTGCCGTCGTCTGCAAGGTTTCAGGATATGAAGTTGTCCGAAGACATCATGAAGCAGCAGCTTGGTGTTGGACCCCCCACCAGGGAAATCTGACGCTTGGGAAGCTCCCTTCCAAAGAATCAAGAGATTGGTTTACTTATTAGTTTACGTGGTGCGTTGTGAGAACTGGTAGCTGAGTTGACTTGGTGCTCAGTGAGTGGTAAACCGAGGGATGAGTCGGTTCACAGTCCAATTTAAGTCGTATCATGTTGTATCTATTCCTCGTCTCAGTCCAAAACCCTCTGCATCTGCCGGTCCGCAACGTTGGCAGAACCAGGCAGCCTAATTTAAGTTGTGTCGAACATCACAAGGTGCAGTCGAGGGGAAGATCCAGGGTGTGGTTCACAACACCACCATCTATCACTGATGCTTCTCCAAGTTGTACAGCAAGTTCACCAACTCGGGGTAGCCCAAATTGGGTTTGTCCATAGACATGGTACCTACAAACCATCCAACTTCATAACCTGTTCCGAACTTCTGGAGGATCGTTGATGACCATGTTGATGACCATGTTGATGACCATGAACTTTCCGAGCGGAACTGTAGAGCTGATCCATGTAGATCCCCGCCGAGGTATAAGACTTCCTTTGCGAGTCCCTCCATGTCGTCCGCGGGCCGAGCGCTACCGTGTGGCCCACCGCTGGAGGTCCTGGACATGTCCATGGACTGCCCGGTGGATCACGCATTTGCGGGCTGGTATGCGACCTTGAATGGTCCAATGGTGCGGTCGTGTACCTGTCTTAGTTCAATGAATGAGCGAAGCATTGAATCAAAAATGATTCAACCACTCAACCAATCAATCAATCAATCAATCAATCAATCAATCAATCAATCAATCAACCAGTCAATAAATCAACCCCTCAACCAACCAACCAACAACGAAATGGTGGTAAATCAATCACCCAACCATGTTAACCAATCAACCAACCAATCAATCCAATCATTCCATTCCAGCCGATGAATCAACCATTCATCCAAGTTCATCCCTTCCAACAAAGATTCATCAGTCCATCTTTTGCATCAGCTGCAGTCGCCCCCAAGGCGTGGTTCCGGTCGTGCAGGTGCAGGTGCCAGGGGTATCAGTGAGGGGAGCTATTCCCAACGGGAGTGGAGCTACCAGGGGTGGTGCCCAAATCGCGGATGATATCGGGTCAACATGATGATCAATACTGGAAACTGCTGATTATCATCACTTCAATCATTTCTCTTTTTCGGATCAATCAACTTGCATTTCCTGTGGTTGTGATTGTAGATTGAATTAATGATAGTGAACGTATTTTTTGAGATGATCATCATTCTTATTGTTCGGTACTATTGTTTATCATTCTTACTGGTTTAAACTATGATAAGAAAAATCATTATCTTATAATGATTTATGATATGCTTATTCAGAACAATATATGATAAACAATTGTTATCGCGATTGATTTTCTCTTTATCTTGATTGCTTAATCTTTCCGCCAAGGCTACCTGGAGGTACCCACCGGTCTATCATTGTTCGGATTCCCATGGAGAACAGCACCTTTTAAGAGATTCATCGGAGCATTAGACCTGGTCGATGGTTGTAATCATTTGGTATTTGCCCTGGTATTTTGGATGGTTGGTTCTTGAACCATCAGTAAGCAGCCATGACTCAACCCAAGGAGCCTTTCAAGCTGAAATGGATTGTCCTAG
>VSDK01000343.1:75484-159251 GCA_009767595.1 Symbiodinium kawagutii
TTCCCTACAGGCAAACCAGTTGGCTCTAATAATAGTTAACCATCCTCCAAAGCTCTCCGGCATGAAAGGTGGGAATAAGTCTAGTGGAAGCAACAAGGACTGTTTCATGATAAAACAAAGGCAACACCGGGAACAGAACAATACTGAGTATGGATCAGCATCTTTTGGGATTCAATTTTTTTGTTTTTTCTAAAGACTGACATCATGGGCCATTTGGATTACTGTGAAGTTCTGGCAGTGCTCCAAATGATCCGATCATCATGTTGCAATACGGGCGGCAGGCCTTTCGGCCCTGTCCTCGTCGATTGACTTGAAGGCCGGGCTGAAGCAGCGGGAGAGAGAACAACAAGGAGCTGCTTGAGAAATGGTAGTGCATACTGGTTGAGAATGGTGCATGGTTAACCGTCAAGAATTACTATGATGGTTGAATTGTGGTTTATGGTGGAATGGTGAATGATTGGTTCGTGGTTTCTAGTGGTTACAAACCATGAATGGTTGAGAATGGTGAATGCTGATTTGCGCACCCAACAAACATGTAAACAGGCTGATCGGTTAGAGTTGTCTAAGTATGCGACGACGGGCACATAGACGATGAATGGCGCATACAGCAATCGGTCGGGACATGTTATACATGGTCGTTACAATCTGATTATTTTTTTGTATTCTCTACCTTCCTGGAGATGATTTTCACCCATGTAAGGGGCCTTTTTTTCAGACTGCCAACACGCAAAGATTTATGGCGCTATCTGAAGCTATCCACCACTTGGGGGCAGTCACCAACATTGTGAGCTAGCTGGTCGAAACTACATAATCACTGTACGTATAATCATTGGATAGCCATTCTGCAACCACGAACGAACCATCAGAAGCCATCAATTTGTTACATAATAGTGATAGCATGTCAGAACTAACAATCATTACCATTGACCATCACAAACCACCATCAACCATTGATACCCACTATGAATCTTGGGTAGGCACCATTAACCACGATTAGCCACTATCAACTACTATGAGCCACTATTAATCATTGTTAGACACTATTAAGCATTGGTAACCGCTATTCAACACCATTAGTCGCTAACCATCTTGAAGCATCATAAACAGTCATTGTTAAGGTGAATCACCTATTGAACCACTATTAGCCATCAACCATCAACCATTGATAACCATTGCTAAGTATGAACCACCTGTTAGAAACCATCCTTAAGCCTTCATGGTCAACATGTTCATAGGCCATCACTAACGCTACAGCCCCTAAAAATTTCGCAGCAGGTGTCTGTGCTGACCAGCGGATTTTGGCCAGGACGGGGAAGGGAGCATGGGTGATCACAGTCTTGATAATCAGATTCACCACAGGATAATTGGGGTAAAGCCAGTAGTTAACTAGTCATAGATTTAAGTATGGATAATTGTTTTAAGAAGTATTAATCATGATGTTGAGAAGAATTTATTTACATAGACTAAAATTGTTTACTAAGCACCAATCACTACAACTTTTGTTGGTTATATCCTAGTTGCATTCCACTATTGTTGCTGGTGAGTGGTTGTTCTTGGCAGCATACATTTTTGCTTACCTAACTCAGACATATTCCCATGTTGTTGCTCATGTTGCGTGTAAATGGTTGCTATCACTAGCTATCCCCTATGATCATCCTTGGCATAGTCGTATTTATCAACTACGGTTATCTCCTGCTATGATCTAATCAATATCCCATCAACCACTATCATAATCATCATTAGGCATGATCTCAATCTCTCATTATCCTTAAGCATCAACTCCCAGTATTATCCATCATTGACCTATTATGAACTTAACTTATCTCTTATAGATAGAGGTTACACAAATCATTCCCCCCCATCATTAACCATCATCAACCATGTTTCACCCTTCATCATTAGCATGTCACTGGCTATCATGTCCCTATCATTATAACCCCATCATTAAGCCTATTATCAACCCCTATGACAATTAATCCCTGGCTTTTAGAGCCTGTCATTGACCATCATTAACCAGTATGAACCATCATCAATCATCAACCTATTGTTAACCATTATAACCCCGAGTATTTATCATTACTCACCATTATTAACCCTTCTTACTACCTCAACTTTCATAATCATTATCGGCATGAATGGTTAACCCAGCAATCATAACTAACCCTTCTTATTACCTAAACCATGAAAATACTTTTCTCAACCCAGCGTTTATCATTATGCTATCATTACGACCAATTCCCACCCTTTGCCCGGAAACATACAAATGCACAATCGCTTGTCATTCTGGACTCTCAAATTCCTGCGCGGGCCCGCTGTTTTTTGCTTCTCAACCGAAAAACTGTAAACCCTAAACCTCAAACCCTAAAACCCTAAACCCTAAAACCCTAAAAGCCTAAACCCTAAACCCTAAACCATAAACTGTAAACCACAAAGTCCTAAAGCGCAAATCGCTGCGTACAGCCAACGTTTTCACAATTTCTCCAAGTTGCTGAGTGTTATATTGTGGTACAATGCTGAAGTTTCCGGGCAAAGGGTGGGAATTGCGCGTATCATTACTACCATTACTAACATTATAACCCCAATCACTATTTTAATTTTGTTTTCACTAAACTAGGATTATACTTTACTTCCATGGCCTGATGTGAGCACTTTATTAGCAACAATCACATGAATCACTTTTGTTACTTATACTATCATTACTACTAACATTGCAACCTATTTCTTTGTATTCATTTTCTACTTAATTGAAATTAATGATAATTACTATTCTCATCATGGTTGAATGATGAAATGCTACCCTCTGGTTATTACTATCCATTATGGGGTAAATATAAATCATAGTATGGTTGTTACTATACTATTATACTACCACTTTTCCACTATTTTATATATTACCATTACCATACTATGGATACTGGATACTATTACATAGTAAATACGATGGATTATGGATACCATTCCATACAATGATTACCATTACCATACTATGATTTGTATTACCATTACCATAGTATGTTTCTTATGATTTACTCTTTACCCCAGATACAATTGTTACTATTCTACTATGTACATAACTATGATTATGCCCCAGTTACTATACTATTATACTATGATTATTGGATATAACAGTTTATGCCATTCTATAATAATTATTTATACTATTATAAGAATCATTTATACTATTATACTATCATATTGCCCCAGTTATTACACTATTTCCTCACAGCGCCTATGATTACTATACTTACAATGGACTCTGAGGTGTTTTACTCCTCGCCAGGACCTCCCGGAGCTCCCTGTGAGTTGCCTCCCGAAGTGCAGGACCGCCCGCGTTTCTTTTCGCACGGCGCGAGGCGGTGGTGGTTCGTTGCTTCACCTGGTGAAGTTGGTGAAAAAATGGTGGTGGAATGGTGGGTTGGTTGGGCAAGTGATGGTTGAATGAAGGCTTTTTATTGTTAAGTAAAGGGGAGAATAGTGGTGAAGAGTAGTGGAATGATGATTTTAAGGAGTTCATGCTGGGGATAGTGGTTGTGGATAATGATTTATAGAGCGTAATGATGGTTAAATAGTGGGGTTGAAGGGTGGTTAGTGGTTGATAAAGCTGGGGATCATAGCCAACAGTAATAGGGTATATATGCCAACTATTTGGTGGTTCCTCAAGCCACAGGGAACCCCAAAGTTATGCAGGGTTATTACTTTTATAGTTCTACATGTTAAGAGAAAGGATGATGTGGGGGTAACCCGGTGGCTTGAGAAACACCCAAATAACAAGCTTTCGGTTACGAAGCAGCTGATGGCAGCTGGCTTACTGAGGTGATCATGATCCATAGCCATGTTCAGAGAGATGATGAATGATGCGACCCCTAATGCATGGGAAATCATGACGTTCAGAATTCATACTGGTTTGTCACAGTGGTTAATGACGAGATAAGATGCTTAATGCAACGATACTGACATCTAGATGATGGGCAATCATGATTGACACCCCTATAGTGGGCTGTTCTGTAGTGGTTCAGAATAGTCAACACTGGCCTGTGACTGTGGACAATGTTAATGATGTTTGATGATGGTTTGCAAGAGTGGTAAACGGTGACCGATGATGGTTGATACTCGGTAGTCATGGTGCGATCGTAGTGGCGAATGATGGCACTGGTTTGGTGAATTAGAGTGATCAACGAGTTCGTAATGGTTTATGATGCTTGATGATGAAATCATGGAATGGAGAGGTGGATCATTCCTGGGCACCCCTTGGTGCCTGTTCAGTGTCAAGACCAATGTTCATTCCGACCACGTTTACTTCTGCTCAAAAAGCTGGCTAGCAACGGTTAACAAGCAGGCTTGTAATGCTAGATCATAATGGCCATAATGAGCCCGTGATATATCAACTCAAATACGGGCACTTCATTGTAAGGGATCTCTCACATGATCCATTGCAACCCTTGTTGGCTGTAAGTAACCACAAATTCAGATTCTGATCGACTATCGTGTTGTAGTGGGATGACCAGATTTAAAGCTTGTCAATAGAACTAGGTTGTGGGAGAACTGGCGGTGTCACAGCGAAGCAACAGACCCAGCTGGATCAACTTTGCTTTGCAAATTGTCATGCTGTGTTTCAAGAGGTGCATCCGCTACATATGAAGATCACAGATAGATGGCCATTCATAGTGCAAAATCATCGCGGTTAATTATAGTATATAGTGGTATAGCCGATTTGATTAGTAATAACCCATGGTAAATGGGCCATAATCATGATCCACTCCAGCCGCTGATTCTCCATCATGATTTTGCACGAGGGTAAAGCATGACTTCTGTCATATGTTCTTGTCTTTCGTCGTTGCGCATCTTAAGTCCGGCAGGGTTCCCCATTTGGCTGTGGGTCAAAACCACGTACCCCTGCTTCCCCATCATTAACTATTGTTTTCCCTGTTTTTTGGTTGGTTATTATCCACCATGAAATTGGTTGGTTAACTGCTTGACCCAGCTCGCCAATTTCAGTGATACCAGATGAGCTGCGTTTGAAAGTGGGGATGCCACGCAGGGAGGGCCAAACCTGGCAGCGACACAGAAACGCCCAGCTTTTTTTGCGCCAGGATTGTTGCAGCCGCTTTGAAACTTTTTACCTGGCAAAGCACACAGGTGGCTGTGCGCATTTCCGCGTTGTGTTTTCATGGTGGTTCTGTGCCTTTTGTTGATGCTATATTTTGGGGTGTGGTAAGAGAAACACATCATGAGAACATCTAGATTGTGAATCAGTGGATATCATCCACATTAACAACCTTTTTTTAATGTTGGGAGAAAAATGTTGTTGAGAATCTCATGAATGTTGTTAGTTTTACTTTCATTTGATACTGATAGTCCTCATCAACCATAGTTTTGATTGCCAAGCGATCAGAAATTGAAAGCAAGACATAGGAAGAAATGAATCAACAGCTGAATCAACAACTCCTTGACGCACTGATTTGAAGATGATTTACTTCGGATCTTAGGTCTCTCTTGTGTGGATTGCTATACCAACGTGAGAATTCCCCAAATTTGAACCTGGCCAAGCATCCGATGCTTTTCGAGGTCGAAAGCTCTTTTGGCAGCCACAAAATGGTGCAGCCGATATCAAGGCGGGGGCTGATAGCGGAGGAGTGTGAAGGACGACCTTCAAATCGGGCAATGGAAGGACTTTAAGCTCTGGTGTTTTGATTGACATTAGGCTATGGGTCAATATTAACCATCAATAATGGCTTATAATGACCAACCAATAATAAGGGAAACAATGGTTAATGATGGGGGAACCAGGGGTACGGGGTTTTGACCCACAGCCATTTGAGTTGTTTTCCTCTATGACTCAGCTTATTGTGGATGATTCATTACCAGCAACTCAGCTGATTCCATTGACATTTTCCTCTTTTTTTTTTTCAATTTTCCTCTGACATTTGATTGACATTCGAGTTACCCTTTGGTAAACTAACCTGGCAATGGAAAATCCACCATTCATAGCTGGTTTCCCAGGGATTTCCTGTTAAATATGGTGATTTTCCATTGCCAGGTTAGTTTACTGGAGGGTAATTCGCTGACTGAGCTGCACCAGAATCACAAGCGACCACGCCCAGCGGCGTCATCACTGGGAAGGGCAGTTTCGCCCCATGAGGCAGCATGGAGAAAGCCAGGTGATTAGGGTGGTTAGGCCCTGGATGAAGCCAAATTCCGTTGGTTTATAGTGGTTAAATGTGGTAAGTAAGAGTTCTAACCATTGGTTTACCGGGGGGGAATCTCCAACAATCGATTGATAAAGCAGAATTTCATGATTTTTTTTTTTGAGGTACCATTTCAATGGGAAACCCGTTGGCGACGTTGGCGAACTTGGGGGATACCCTCCATTAATCAACCATAGGTTTGCGCATCCAGGTGGGCATTGTAGGTGAACCATGGTGAAGCATCATTGAAACAATCATTGATCATCATTTGTTGATTAATAACCAACGGGCAACCAGTATTGAGATAATATTGATAATAAGAATTTGTTTATTATCCGTTCATGTTAGTTTGTTTAGATATAACATCCCATTGATCATTTGATATGATGTATTCATGACCACTATGAATTTGCCATTGATTGATGATATTAACTACATAAATACACATTAACCACAATCAGCAACCATTTGCCATGTCAATGCATTAGTAGTTTTGGTGCAGGTAATCACGGATGTTGAACCTCACCAGGTGATGGTACTTATGATGGCATTATACCTTTTGCGCAGGCAGGTATATCAATTGCTTTAACTACTTTACTGTGATGATTGTATCAATGCTTTCGTTGGTTAGATGCCCCTGGTTTTTGTTGGTTGTATCCCTGATCCCTACCATCGCTGGTTCCTGCCCATCACAGCCATGATTCACCATCATGAAGTGCAGTTATTCACCGTTATTTAGCCATCATTTTGTTGGTTTGAACAGAACTACCTCCCAAAATATCACCCACACCTGCAGTCCGCGAGGCGCAAATGCCCAAGTCCAAGCACGAAATCAGTGCCGCGAGCCACAGCATCACACCCTGGGAGCTAATGTTGGTGGTTGTTGTGGCGCTGGGGAGGTAGCTGAGCTTTGCCAGGGGTATCCCTTTAAAGGCCCTTGAAAAAAGGGGGAACCAAGGAGCTAGCAGGACCGTGGAGTGAGGTTCACCTTGTGTCAGTCTCACGCCAAGACTCGTCTCATGCAGGAGCTACCAGGAGTGGCCGTTCTCCAAATGGCAGTTGGTTGTTGTGGCTTTGATGTTGCACTTTGTGATTGATAGATGTTCGTAGCTGAAGTGGTTGTTGCGACCCAGACAGCCCTTTGAATGGACAGCTGCGTAGTTGGGCAAATAAACCAGTGCGAATGGGAGGGCCGCGTTTTATTGTTTTCTCTTCAGGCTGGCGCTTGCCATGAACCATGTACTTCATGAAACAATCATCAAAGCACCTGACATTTCTGGGAGCTTCATTGCCCTTGATCCTTGTTTGATTCGGTAATAATAATGTTTGAATGGGGATGGGCTTAGTAACTCTTGGTTCACCGATATTCAGTGAACACGTACTCTGGCTTGGGTCGTTTCCCTCGGACCTGAAGAGCCATGGAACGCTTGTGTTTGGTTGAAGGAGAGCACTAAATTCAGAGATATTGACACATCCTATTTGGTCTATTGTACTGAGGTTTACAAGCTTGTCTGGTTTACATCCCCCACATTTGGAGATACGACTTAAGCACCTGACCAGCTATGGCAAAACTGGGGGTGCAATAATGCTCAATGATGCTTAATTTTCGCAGCTTTCGCACTTGACTCCACGCTGACATGGAACTGAACAAGGTCAGGAGCACTTCGTGCCCGTACCCTGATCAATGAAATAAGAAAACAAAACATGCAGTTCATCCATCGGCAGAGTATGCTTCATAGATGTTCTTCGCCCTCCTGATAGACCGAAGTCTTTCGCTCAATGATGCTTAATGATGATCAAGATAGTGGTGAATCAGCATGATGGAATGGTGGGATAGCCCAACTCCAGCTACAGATTGCTGGCTCCATTGGTTCTGCTGGATGGCTGATGATCTTTGATGGTTCGCTCGAGCTGCCGAGGTCTCTACTTATCAGATGTGCCTTTTGATGCTCTTCAATCAGCAAAACACCTGGAGTTACCAGGAGAGCCATCCGAGACCATTTAGCTGCCTGCCCTTTTTTTCTTTTCTGGCAGCAATCACACATAGTTCGCCCCCAACACGCACAGACAGTGAACTTGGGATGCAAGTAGGGTAACCACCAGTTGTGGCACAGATGTCTACCTTGTTCAGTGGCGAATCTTGGACAACAAATCTAAGTGGGTGAGCCCCAGTTTGCAGACCAGATTCATCATGACAATCAAGGATTTCACGTTTTTGTTTCAATCATTGTTGATTTTTCATTTCAAACATGGGATTTCACGGCTTCACAATGTCAGTAGTCATTTTTCACTATGTTTCCTCTCATTTGCCGGTGATTTTGGAATCGAACACCAACTGTGATGGTGAATTCACTACGGGAGAATTCATGGTTCCATCCCGCTATAAAAACTATACCCACTCTGGTTGGTTATTAACCCCAGTAGGGATAATCCCATACAGTGAGTATACAGATGTATACAGGGTTTATAACATTTTATAACCATACTCAATTTCTTAAAACCAAAACTATAGTTGGATTATCCCATTATTGGTCACTATCCAGTAGTGAATTGATCAGCTAATAATGGGAGTAATGATAAGCATTCAACGAAAGTCATGATCAACTTGGCGAATTCATGGCTCCTCAGGGGTACCCTCTGGAAAACCAATCTGGCAATAGAAAATCCGCCATTGATTACTGTAATATCCCAGCATTTCACTCTAAAATCTGGTGAAAATCCAGCCAGCCAGGTGAGTTTACCGGGAACCGTCCCTGGGATCACCGTGGCGGGGTAGCGGCTCACCCCACGGCTGGCTCAACAGGTCGTCACCTGCCAGGCTTCCCAGGCTGCCGATCCCTCGGCTGCGCCAGGATCTGCTGATGCGGACGAACATTCCCGTGGAGGAGCTGAAGCGACACCTGATGAGCCTCTACGTCAATCCCAAGGCGACCACTGGGGTGGTGCCACGGCATGCCACGGGTGGTGGGTGGCAACAGGGGAGATGGGGAGATGGGTTGATCAGGTTGATCAGCCATGCTTGGTGATGGTTAAATGATGTTTAGATAAGGTTAGTTCTGGTTAAAAGGATGCTTACTGATAATCGATGGCGATTGATGATGCTGAAGGATGTTTTAATGGTGACTGATAGACGGTGCATGATTCAAGCACAAGTGATCACTGGGAACGGTTCATCATGGGGGCTCCCTTTCTAGTCAGAGATTACTGATCAGTGACTAACCCTGAACTGACTAGCAACTAATCATAAGTAACCATAGATGAGAGGGACCCCACATTTGCGAACATCTCCAACTGGGTTTCCCAGTCTCTTTTGATAAAAGCCTGTTCGATCACCGTCCTTGACAGAATCCGGACAGAAATATCACCCAAATATATCGGTGATCTCAAGCTCCCATCAGCGATAGCTCAAGCACGTATTGATTTCTATTGATCACTGCAGAGAATCAATTGACCGGTCTTTATTATTATGGTAGCAAGATTCAAAACTGGTTGGTGGTTCCAAACTCTTTTTATTTTCCCTAGCGATTATTGACAACTGGTTGGTTGACAAATATTTTTTATAGGGGTTGAAACCACCAACCAGATAATTGATTAATAATCAAACCCAAATGCAACTGATTCAAACAACCCACCTCCAAAATCCTCTGACCAACAAGCTGAATTGGGACACCCTGATATGTTGGTTAACCTGTTTGGCGGAGCTGCTTGGGAGGCCAAAATCCTGATGAAGCTGGGAGACAAGGACAAGAAGGACCTGGAGGATAGCGACAAGTGCAGTAGCCCAGCGTTGCCTCATATGACAGCTATCAGGTGGGGTTACCAGCCAAGAAGCCAGCAAGGTGAGTTCTACTAGTCCCCTAGCTGGTAGTTACCTATAGCGAGCACTTACCCAAACGTGAACTCACCTCGGTGAACTAACTGGGAGGCCCACCTCGCAGGTGGAGGAGGACCTTTTTGTTGGGCCAATTCCTGCAGTGAAATCAGATGGACCCCCAAAAATGCGACGAAACAATAGAAACAACGCATCCTCAACTGCCGGATTGTTTGCAAGCATCAGATCGAACTTGCAAGGTGGTTGATTCAGCTTCAATTTTTCGTCCCTGGGATGATGCTATCCAATTCGACCCAGGCGTTTTTGGTGATGGCCCTGCCAACAGATTGAGTGTTCCTTTTTGGACGACCTCGTGATCTTCAGCTGCTGGTGTACTCTCACCAACTAAGACGAACTCCCAGGGAATCAACAACCAGCTACTGGATAAGGAATATCCCCAGTTGTGGATATTTCTAGATTTTTTTTGCAGATGTACCAACTTGGAGGCCACACATTTCCATCTGATTTATTTGTTTGAAGAGTGACTCGAACTCTACAAGGACCACTTCAGCACCACAATCGGGAAGCTTGACCCTTGGTCACCAGGAATCCCTGTCTTTCTCAGGTTTACGGTCAATCCTCAGTTCGAGAGCAAGTTGTTTCGAATCAAGGCCGCATACGGGTGCGGGCGACTTCTTCTTCGTCATCTTTCGCTTGCTATTTCAAGTAAGAGTATAGAACTGCTTTTTCCGTCAGTATTAAGCATTGTCAACCTTCTAAAACATGATAAACAGTGATGAACGAACCATCATGTTTCCAAAATCATTTCATTATTACAAGGTTGGTTATCACTATGGTGATACCTAGGACCTACGAACCAAGCAGTGCAACCGGATTGCGCTGGCAGCTAGCAGCTAGTTTGTTATGGGCATCCATTGATGTTTTTTTTGTTGATTGCTATCACCCATGGTCAACTGTTGATGATTCGGGTTGAACGAGATTTATCCCCTACGCTTACACTCTGGTGATCCAACATGGCAATGGAAAATCACGAATTCCAACAGGGAAGTAATCTACAAATGGTGGATTATCCATTGCTATGTTATATCACCAGAGTGTAACTGTTGTTGATCCCTTTTGATCATGTTTGTCAACAATTGACCTTTCTTTGGCCCCATGCCACCCTTTTTTTTCCACAGTTTGTTCGTGGTTTACCGATGTTCTAGTGATCATGATCTTTTACTGAAGCCATTTGGCACTGTGAATCTTTGCTAATCACTACTAGTTTCAGTGTCATTCTAAAACCCTGTTTAACCACCTTTAGTTATTCACCATCATTATATGTGTAGTGTTGCCGATTACCATCTCTGGTTATCAGCGATTCTCAGCCATCATTATGTAGCCATCATGAACCATCATCAATCACTACTAAAAGCCAAGGGTTGCCCCTATAATAACTCATTGGTATCATGCTATGATAGAAAATCTGAACCACGATCATGTGTCAACAATCACCCGTTGGTTGACCATCATGAATTCCGGTGATTGATGGCTCATGACCTATCAACTTTCGTCATAATCTTCCCATGATGACCCATTATAACATCACAAATATCAACCAGCGATATCCCGTTTGCCTTTGATATCAGTATGATGATTATACCATAAACCATAATTATACCATCAATATCTCATTATAACCATGGCCGATGTGATATTTACCAAGGGTGATAGCATCCCATTGTAGCCTGGTTATTTACCCTGATCCCAAGGATTCAATAACCTCATAACCTTACCAAGCATCCTGAAATTGAAAACCTCACTGCAATGAATAAGCTCAGAACTATTAACCCTGATGATTATACCTCACCATAACCATATGGCTCACAGGGTGATATTACTAGTGGTATCATTCTACCCTTCCCAAGGTTCGACCAATTATTATTGATCATTCTACCCCTATCTTGGTTCACCCTTCCCATTCATTCCCACCATAACTACCTTACCATTCTACCAACCTACCGACCTACCAACCGAACAACCAACCAACCAACCTAACAACCAACCAACCAACCAACCTACCAACCTACCAAGCTACCTTACCGTTCTACCCTTCCCAAGGCTTCTCCCCTCCTTCCCACCATGGGTTCCGCCGGGCCCTTGGCGATGAAGGTGCCCCTGGTGCTGCCGAAGACGGGCGACCCGCTGGCCCCGGGGAGGGAGGCCACGGTGAGGGGGTTCGTTGCAGCGGTGGGTCGTGGTGTTTTCATGATGGTCGATGGTGGTCGGTCAAGGGTTTGTAAACGGTTGGTGAATGGTTGGTTAATGCTTAGTTCATGGTGGCTGATGTGGTTTCCTAGTGGTTTACTCGTGGTTTGATGATGCTTTAATGGTGGTTAGTGGTGGTGAATGTTGATTGATGTGGTGGTTAATAGTAGTGCAGCCTAAGGTTGTGCAGCTGTTAGTTGGGTTTCTGATGGATAGTGGTGGTTAAGACTGGTGAATAGTGATGGTTTAATGGTGGTTGTATACTAGTAGTCAATCAATCATGGTTAATCATGGTTGTTGATGGCGAATACAATGGTGAATCAACCATGGTTTAGTGATGGCTTGATGGTGGTTTGTGATGACTGACAAGGGTTAAGAATGGCCCATAGGTATGGTTAAGTTCTTCTAGTTGGCCTAATGCTTGTTGAGGAAAGCTGGGGAGCTGCTAGGAAGGTTGAAACTAGATGAGCGGCTGGTTATCATGGTAGGTTCACTCGTGAAAACCATTCTTGATGGTGAAGAATCATTGGCTAACCATTCATTTTAACAATGGTTAAGAATGACGAGTCAGCCATTGTTCATGCGCCAAAACAACCATTCTTAACAACCGATGGTTATCAACCATTCATCAACCATGGTAGGTTAACTCCATTAGTAACACATTAGTAAACCATCAGAGAACCATTCATCAACCATTAGTAAACTATTTCACAGCCATTAATATTATTCATCAAATCATGATAGTATTATTGTTATTGTTATTTATTAGTAAACCACTATTATTCATCAGTAAGCTATTCGTTCCACGGCCATTATGTTATGATTCATCAGCCATGGTAGGTAAAGTCTTGTAAACCAATCCATAGCCATTAATACGATTCATCAATTCATGACCTCATTCATCAACCATGGTCTTACAGCCAATCATCATGAACTCATTCATCAACCATTAGTAAACCATTGGCCACTAGTAAACTATTCCACACCATTCATCAACCATGGTAGGTCTATGACCGGTCAATGGTGTTGCGACCATCATTCTTTACGATCACAGGAGCCCCCCCATGCCCAGGGTGAAGGCGGCGCGATGGGCAGCAGCGATGTGCCGGCCACGGTCGAGGAGGACGGGCGCTAGCCGTCGATGGGTTGAGGAAGATGGCGTGGCTATGGATCAATTGGCTATGGGTCAAGGCTTTAAGCAACCAACCAGTGGTTAGCTAGCTGGTTAATGGTTAATAATAGGGGATAACAACTAGCTATAAATGGCGAGCTGGGTCAATATTAAGCAACCAATAATAGTGGTTAATGACCAACAAACTATAGGGAAAACGACCTGGTTAATGATGGGAACCAGGGGGACTAAGGGTTTTGACCCACAGCCAATTGTTCAATGAATTAATTATTGATTATTGATTATGGTCATTGGATCAATTATGAGAATTATGGTCATGAATGGTTAGTATATGGTTATCAATTATTCAATGGTTGGTGTTAATGAATACTTATAATGATCTATCAATTATAAGAATGTTTGAGTATTCAATGGTTGGTGTTATTAATGCTAATGTCGGCGTTAAGGGCGCGGGGGAAAACATCGTTTTTTGTGGGTGGGGTGGGGTGGTGGGGTGGGATGTTAACGTTTGCTTGGACTTGCTTCATGACGTTGATGCTACGTTGAGGCTACGTGGATGCTACTTTCAAGCTATGTCGATGCTACGTTGTGGGGTGGGGTTGGGTTGGGGTGGGGTGGGGTGGGATGTTAACGTTCGCTTGGACTTGCTTCGTGAAGTTGATGCTATGTTGTACGTCGATGCTACATTCAAGCTACGTCGATGCTACGTTGTGGGGTGGGGTTGGGTTGGGGTGGGGTGGGGTGGGATGTTAACGTTCGCTTGGACTTGCTTCGTGAAGTTGGTGCTATGTTGTTCAAAAATGCTGGTTCTGATTTGTGGAAGATCATGCCAAGTCTGTTCCATCCATGAATGTGCAACTGCAACCTCGCGGAGAAAGAAAATTGCATGCAATTACCAAAGCAGAGAGTGGTGCATCAGGGAGGACCTCGTCCTGACAAGCATCATGCAAAAGGTTTTGATGAATAAAATGATTATCTTGTGGTGATGAAGATGATGATAGCGATGCTAATCATGATAATGATGATAAAATGCCCACACTGCCCATAACCTTCGTCAAGCTTCTGGATCCTTTTCAATTTGAACAACGTTGTATCCGAAATGAACCTGATGATGATCATGGAGTTCACCATTTTCGAAATCTGCAAATTACCCCGCGCCTGTAACGGCGACGTTACCTTATTAATTCATAAAGAATATATTGTTGGATATTAATTCTGGTTATCAGTGGTTAGTATATGGTTGTTAATTCTTCAATGATTAGATCCATGATGCTTAATAACCAAGACCAATATGGGGACCAAAACCAACAAGGGTTACTAAGGGTTACTAACCATCAATCTTATGAGGGATAAGGTCCATAACAATGATAGTTGGGATACAATGGGTAATGATGGTACACCAATCCCTACACTTCCACTTACCATGCCAGAATAGTGAACCATCCTCAACCATAGTGTAACAATTGCTTTGCTAGGGGTTCCCTGAAGGATTAGGAATGGCTCCATCTAGGAAGGTCAACAAAGGTCAAACTTGTTTTCCATGGGGTGTAAAATCGGTTCCGCTGGAGGTTTTCCCTAGGAAGATCATCCATTTTCATGATGGATTTTCCACCAGGTTCTTGGAGGGATGATATACGAATGATAGTGTTAAATAAAGCTTGTTGGAGATGTGTTTTTCCAGCCAGACCATCAGGGTCCTTACCTATCAACCTCAAACTTTTCATACGATCATGCTGCTCAAATGGGTAGATCAAGCTGATCCAACTTCATCCTTTGGACAAGCTTGCTAGGTTCGGAGATTAAAACCAAAAATCCCAAGCATATCGGAGACAATGCCTGGAGAACGCAATACGTAGGCACCTTGTTTGTCACGGTTTGTGGTTTCTCCGTGCTTCACATTTTTTGCAGCAAGGCTCCATGTAAATATGTAACAGGATGGTCGGTTGGAGTCGAGGCAGAACCATCAACCAGCAAACAGCATTGTCATGAAACGTTGGCTGACCTGAAGAATTGACGGGGACGCGGCAAAACCCAACAATGTGAGGTTGCTGGGGTTCGACCAAGGGTGCAAGGTTTGGTTCCTCGCCGGCTGGTTGTGCCATGCCAACCAGCTGAAGAAATGGCGCTCCAGCAAAAGTGAGGGTAGAGGTAAAGAGTCGCATCGAAATCGAAGATCGTACAAATCCTACTATATAGTCCTGGGCTTCCCTTCGATTGTGGTGAGTGCAAGCATATGATACACTGGTACTGGGTTCTTGGGTTAAGCCGTCCTTCCTCATAGAAAGTCGTCCTTTTGCATACGGAAGTGGGCCTCTGAATTATATCATTTTAAGGATCACCACAACATTGGTTACCAAAATCTGTTATGTATCTGGTGTGCCTACTAGGATTCGACGATGTGGGGGCGACTTTTTTCGAATGGATTTACTTTTTCCTGATGGGGGGTGCCCTTGCGGGAGGGGTGATTTTACAAGGACAGGGGCGACTTAAGACCAAGTAGTAGATAAGCAAGATTAGGTCATTTGCTTAAGTGAAAAAACGCTAAGTAGCCGATAAACGCCAAGTAGTAGAGAAGGAAAATGTGAAAAATGTTAAGTCCAAATAGTAGATAACACGGCATCTTTCGTGGAATCCTTTCTGAAAGATGTCGGCCGTTGCCGTTGCCGATAACCAAAGCCATCACAATGGGATGTCCTGACCCCTGAACATTTGGGGCCCCGGCTAGACTCAAAATGGTGGGCTCCCATCCATTCTTGGGGCATCAACTGTTCTCGATTTTTGATTTGCCGAGGAACGCATGTTTTTTCTGCAGTCCCCTATACACTGGGCATGGAAAATGGACACTCAGTTGTCGTCTTTTTTTTCAAACCGCCCACCCATAAACCATCATTTCATAGAGCCAATAATTACCGCCATGAAGATATCCCGTCCCACCTCAAGTTATATGGTTGGCCAGGTCAATCTCCTATACCCCATCCATCTAGATTACCAAACTAGTCCGACTGTTGATGTGAACTACTACCCATTTTGTCGGTTGGTTTATATTGACCGCAATCATATCTGTCCTATTTTTGCTACTTACCAGCTGCACTTTCCCCTGTTGAACCCGGCCAGGATCGAAAGCATTTGGTGGAGGTGGGTCGGAAAATACCAGTTGGGGAACTTATGGAGCGATGCAACCAATGATACCCTGATTCCTTGTGACGAGAGGGCAACACATTGCACCACTAAGTTTCTTTATGCAGCGATTATGCAAACAGTTTTAAGATGTTTTAAGGCACTATGTAATCATGAATCTTGTTAAACATTGCACGTGCACTTAACCATTGCAAACCTGTTAAAAAACAATTGTCGCATGATTGTAAGCAACTATAGCTGGTTGAGCATCTTACCATTGGCAATGGTGAAAGATGACGATTTGCCAGCGATTAATTGCGCGGCATTATTAAATAAGCACTGTCAACCTTCATGATGATTAATCATTGCATCCATTAAAAAAACATGATATGATTATCCATATGATTACCGTGTAGTCGTTGATGTCGCCAGTAAGTGACTATTTCTATGATCCACGAATCATCAACATTTCTGAATAATAATCCACATTGACACCCCCCCTATACAGTAGTTGACAATAAATCACCAGCTTGTAATGATTAAACTAGGGCTGATTTCTGAACAGCTGATCTACCATTTAATGGAAAGCTCTTTGGTGCACTAATTGGAAGCTCTTTGAAACAACTGTTTGGTGCAATAATGCAGCTTTCAAAAAAACACCTTGAAATTTCAGGTAGGGGTGTTTCTTTTTGAAGTCAAAATTCAAAACTTTGAAAAACCAACAGTTCTGGATGGGTTCCATGACTCTTGCAGCCAGGGTTCACTAATTGGAAGCTCTTTGAAGCCACTGTTTGGTGCAACAATGCAGCTTTGAAAAAAACACCTTGAAATTTGATGTAGGAGTGCTTCTTTTTGAAATCAAAATTCAAAACTTTGAAAAACCAACAGTTCTGGATGGGTTCCATGACTCTTGCAGCCAGGGTTCACTAATTGGAAGCTCTTGGAAGCCACTGTTTGGTGCAACAATGCAGTTTCAAAAAAACACCTTGAAATTTGAGGTAGGGGTGCTTCTTTTTGAAGTCCAAATTCAAAACTTTGAAAATCCAACAGTTCTGGATGGGTTCCATGAGTCTTGCAGCCAGGGTTCACTAATTGGAAGCTCTTTGAAGCCACTGTTTGGTGCAACAATGCAGCTTTGAAAAAAACACCTTGAAATTTGATGTAGGGGTGTTTCTTTTTGAAGTCCAAATTCAAAACTTTGAAAATCCAACAGTTCTGGATGGGTTCCATGAGTCTTGCAGCCAGGGCTCACTAATTGGAAGGTCTTTGAAACCACTGTTTGATGCAACAATGCAGCTTTGAAAAAAACACTTTGAAATTTGAGGTAGGGGTGTTTCTTTTTGAAGTCCAAATTCAAAACTTTGAAAATCCAACAGTTCTGGATGGGTTCCATGACTCTTGCAGCCAGGGCTCACTAATTGGAAGCTCTTGGAAGCCACTGTTCGGTGCAACAATGCAGTTTCAAAAAAACACCTTGAAATTTGATGTAGGGGTGCTTCTTTTTGAAGTCCAAATTCAAAACTTTGAAAATCCAACAGTTCTGGATGGGTTCCATGAGTCTTGCAGCCAGGGTTCACTAATTGGAAGCTCTTTGAAGCCACTGTTTGGTGCAACAATGCAGCTTTGAAAAAAACACCTTGAAATTTGATGTAGGGGTGTTTCTTTTTGAAGTCCAAATTCAAAACTTTGAAAATCCAACAGTTCTGGATGGGTTCCATGAGTCTTGCAGCCAGGGCTCACTAATTGGAAGGTCTTTGAAACCACTGTTTGATGCAACAATGCAGCTTTGAAAAAAACACTTTGAAATTTGAGGTAGGGGTGTTTCTTTTTGAAGTCCAAATTCAAAACTTTGAAAATCCAACAGTTCTGGATGGGTTCCATGACTCTTGCAGCCAGGGCTCACTAATTGGAAGGTCTTTGAAACCACTGTTTGATGCAGCAATGCAGCTTTGAAAAAACATCTTGAAATGTTAGGTAGGGGTATGTTTTTTTGAAGTCAAAATTCAAAACTTTGAAAAACCAACAGTTCTGGATGGGTTCCATGAGTCTTGCAGCCAGGGTTTATGAATGACATGCAATTTTGTATGAAAATTGTTTCTTTGAGGATGAGCTGGGAAAAAATTAGGTTCAATTGGGATTTTTTTAGTTTTTTTTAGGTTTTTTAAGGTTTTGTTGGGAAACACATGTTCTTGGACCTGGTTTGAAGATGACCCCTATTGAAGATGATCCCTAAGTGACTTAATGACATTATATGTATTGTCAGTTTGTAATCCAATAAAACCAAACATTGTTGGCTACACAATCCCTACCCGGAACCAATTACCATCAATAGGTCACCATCCCAGCTTCTGCCAGGACTTCTCCCGCATTCTACAGCAATGAAGTCAGAAGGATTGAGACTTATATGGTGGTTTCTGAAACGGGGGAACCCAGAAATGGTGGGTTTACTACTTTAAATGACTACTATTGGATGATTAGGAGGTACCCCCATGACTTGAGACACTCCCATATCCATGAATCAAAACCAACCATTCACCAACCACTCAACTTTCCCTGCTGGATGGATCTACCACCAATGGTCGCTGTTTGGCACGGTACGATCCAACTGAAATGGTCGCATTTGAAGAAAACAAAAACAGCAGTTGCTGTCGAGAATGACTGGTTGGTGGTTTGATTCACATTTTTTATTTTCCCTAGAAATCATTAACAACTGGTTGGTTGACTAACATTTTTCATAGGGTTCAAGCCACCAACCAGATGAGCTTCGGAGTCGTGAACTTGCCCTGTGTATTTGATGCGACTCTGGTGGCTCGAGAGATGAGAACTTACAAAGCAGCGGTTGTGGAATGAATTGTGCATGTTTTTCCGGGCTCATTGATGCATCCTGGCTGAGTGGTGAAAATGGAAGTGTTGAACCGGCTGCAGGGAGTCTTCCTACCGAGCTATAAGGTGATATATGGTGATATCAGCCATGAGCCCGCTTGATTTTGAACTGGTTGGAGTCCATCATGGGATTCTTGTGCAGCGTTTGCTGGTGTTTGTTGGGATGCCATCCATGAACTCTTCAGGAACTACTATGAGCGAAGGTGGTTTAATGCCTTCAGCTTCTGCTTCCCCTCCGTGCAGGCTGTGATTGTCCGCGTGATGAAGAGTCGTAAGACACTGGACGGGCTTTGTGCCAGGGGCGGAAGCAGGGGCGATGTCACAGTGACAGTGGGTGTCCCCAAACCATGAGAACTAATCTAATCAACCATTCATGAACCCGCAACGAACCATTAACCATGATTTAACCACCGCTCAAGCATGATTGAACGATCACTCAAAATCGTTTCAGCATCACCATACTACTGCCGCTACTACTTCCCGTCCCCATGATTATGATGTTGGTCATTGTGCATGTATGGTAAGCAGCCATTGATCAACTGTAAGCAGCCATCAGCTATTGGATCAACGGGAAATGGCACCGGCGTACCCGAATCTATTGACAAACTGATGTGGCTATGGGTCAATATTGACCAACCACAATGGCAGATACTAACCAACGATAATAGTAGGAAAAACCATTGCTAATGATAGGGGAACCAGGGGAAAAGGGTTTTGACCCACTGCCATTTTTTAGCAGCAAAAATTGGAGCTTCAAAGCAGCAAACTCATATTTTGACAAACTTGGAGCTTCAAAGCAGCAAAGTTATAAAGCCTTTGTGATTTCAACGGGAAGAACTTCTTTTCGCCTGGTACCGTGAGGGAGGATCACTATACCTTGTCAGCATACTTAAGTTGTGACCATGCTTAGCAACTGTACTCATTGAAGGACTGTTTTCATTGGTTTTACGCTATGATCATAAGTGACGTGACTCTATGTAATACAGGCATCGTTCAAAAATCAAGCCATTTCATGTCCAGAGTCCCGGAGTAAGCATGGATCATGCGTCACCAATGATTCGGATTCAAGCTCGTGGCTCATGGCTGCCATTGTTTTGATGTTTCAATATATATATATAACTACATCGATATGCAGTTATTCAATATATATATATATGTATCACTGGAAAATCTTAACGAGGACTGAAACCATTTGACATTCAGTTGCAGCGAGGCTGCCACTGCATCCGCGTCCATGCCAGAGGTGTTTTCACAAAATTTGACTGTTGGCACTCGTATGGTCAAGAATTAAACAGAAACATTCGCAAAGGATTATCCCTCTTATTGTTGGTCATCATGTGCCATGTTATCAACCATAACGACATTAATCAACCCTAAACCACAAGTGTTTTTTGCGGCCGCACCCATGCATCAAGTCAAGTTGGTCTGTGAGATGTAAAAACAGCAGGTTTGGCAAACTTCTCGCCATAGCGCGATCGCAGGGCTGATCGCGCCCCGCACAGGTTCAAGCAGGTTCAACAAATGGATGAACACCCCAGCAAAGACGAGCGACTGTCATGGCTTTGGGATGTAAAAAGCGGTGGGCACCCACATGCACGAAACCGCAATTCAAAGAGAACTGCGGATTCTTGAAAGCGATCATCCTGGAGAAGGATTCATATCACTGTCATACACGAATGCCTTTTTATGAACAATCAGAGTCATATATGACAGTGATATGAATATATGACAGTATAAACTCTGTTTATATCACTCCAAATCTAAACAGTCATATAGAATGCCTTTTATTGACCCGTAGCCATATATAGCTGGTATATCCCCTACTATTGTTACTTATCATACCCTATTATTAGCCATTAACCAGCGAGTTAACCGTTGCTTGGTTAATATTGACCTAACTCGCCATACATAGCTGGTCGATTCCCTATGAAATTGTTAAAGTTATACCCTATCATGAACCATTAGCCAGCCATAAGTCACCATTGTTGGTTAAAGCCATCAACCACTAGTTGTTATCAGCTATACTTGTTGGTTATTAGTTCATTATATATTGCTTGGTTATACTTGTTGGTTATTAGTCATATATAATGCCTTTTATATTCATATCACGTGCCGCGTCACATGGTCAACCCGCGCCAGGAGCACAATCAGCTCGTCATGGAGGCAGTTGCCACTGATCAGTGCAGGGCGGAGCACCAGGGCGAGGTAACCAACAGCAGTAGGGAAGATCCCATGGGATGAGGGCTGAGGGGGGTAGTACCAGGGTACCATGATGATGGGGGTGGGCCTAACCTGGAACCGATATATGGGGGTCTCCAGTTGGCCCCCTACTGATGGGGTTCTCTAGTTGGTCATGGTGCTACTGACCATCCAAGTTCAGCAGTATCAATACCACCAGGGACGACTGGGGGTACACCATTCGGCAAAAGCGATATGGTCAGGCACGCAAGTATACCTCCAATGTCACCTAATATGAATGGAGAGCCAGTTATGGCTATGGGTCAAATCCCGTATCCCTAGTTCCCCCATCGTTATCTGTTGTTTTCCCTATTACTGTTGGTGATCATCCCTCATTAGTTGCTTGATTAATATTGACCCGTTGTATGATTGGTTGATAGCATGACACAATGTTGAGCGCCAGCCTGGGAGTGTTGCTATGACACCGTCCCCAAGCTCCGTAAATCTATGTATTGAATATGTGGGATGTTGCTTGGCTTCTACGATTTTGATACGGTGAACCTCACGCCATAGTGGTCCCCTGAATCATTTTTTAAATGAATTATAACTTATAACCATAAACCAACCATTTTTCGGGGTTCAATGTGGCTTGAGAAACAACCATATACGGCTGTAAGTCAAGTACCCGGCACCCTTGGCTGTTCACATCCCACCAGCAACCCTGCGCTGCCAGCTTTTGGGGTGTCAATAAGCATGAGCTTGGGGTCATTGGGAATGACCCAGGACCCCCTGTGGTTGGCATGTTGATTACCCTCTGGTAAACTTACATAGCAATGGGCAATTCACCAACTATCAATGGTTTCCCTCGGTTTCTCTATAAAACATGTTGTTTTTTCATTGCTATGTTAGTTTACCAGAGTGTATCCTTCCCTTATCAAGCAACTAGTATCAACCATACTGAACCATTGGTGATCGTTGGTAATGATCCATAGCCAAAGCTGATAAAACCAGCTTACTAACCCCCCTATTGACCAGGTCATTGTATAACTAGCTTATTAACCAGCTAAGTAACCAGCTCATTGACCACTTCATTAACCGGCTCAAAAACCAGTTCATAAGCCAGCCCATGAACCAGCTTATCAAGCATCGCTACCCAGCCTATCCACCCGTCCATGCTTTTGCAATCCGAGGTGACCAACCGGTCGTCCCATGGCGTCGCCACAGGTGACTCGTCACTTGACGTCCCGGTTCCAGCCTGCGCCCACGCTGATCAAGCAGCGCATCGAGAAACTCATCGAACGAGAGCCCGGGGCCTCGGGGGGACCAAAGAGATGGGCTCGCAGGTGCTTGGATCATCCAACAGCGCACGGTGGGGCGCAAGCCAGGTACCTGGGGTACCCCCAAATGATCCAAGAACTAGCAATTTTGATGATATATATAGCAATGGTTCAGCAACTATGCTTAAGTGCTATGATAGTGATTAATAGGATTCATAGGATTAATAGGGTTAACTACCCAATACTATTATTGTAATTTGGGGGATGACAATTAACAATGGGGATTAATGAATAGAATTACCAACTCACATGAGGAGAATTCGTGATTATCCAATAGTGATTAATAGAGGATCACAAGTAGCAATGGTTCAGCCACCACGATTGTTGGTGGTTTCATTGACATTTTTTATTTTCCCAGGAGTACCACATGATATGTGGGTTGACTTGCGCATATTTTTCATAGGGGTGGTTAAACCACCAACCAAAATATTAGTCATTTTCAAGAATAAACCATCCACAACTTTGGGGGTTCCACATGACCCCCAGCTGGTAACATGTGAATGGTTAACATGGGGATTGTAACTATGGTTTGAGGGATTAGTTCAGCTACCTTATAGGGTGAGTTGCCATGGTTATGAGCAAGCGGTGAATGTAAGCATGGGGATTGTGCACCCTTTACCAGTACTTATACTATTGATGAATATATAGGCTATAGGTTACAATCCCCATGGTCACGAATCACTTACTTTATGAGATGATCTTCCAAGTGAGAACTTGCGGATGGCGCTACGGGGTGTCAATTTATGGTTCATGAATGACTAACTCCTTTGGACCGAATGGAAAGTGTGAAGCTGTTGGATGGATTGACGCTGTGGATGTTGATGGTGTTGTCAACGATGAATTTCATCCAAGATGGTGTTGTGCCGCAAGTATGGGGGGGGTTATCAATACATTTGCTAAGGTGACTGGAAGATGTCACAAGACCTGGGAGAACATCCCAAGAGCGTGAAAATCCCGTTTTACATGGTTGGGATTCCCAGTTAGACGTACCATAACTGGCTGTTGCTCTAGTTACAGGTGGGTTTGGCCATTTCACTATAACAGTTATGTTGTGGTTTCTTAATAATAGGGGTACACCCAAATCTTCCTTCGTTAATCATTGTCAGCAATAAACCAACTATTATAGTCAATATATGCCCAATCATTGCCTATTCTTCCCTTGTTAATGACCATTGTCGACCATGGTAAACCACTCATAAACCAAACATTTATGGAGTTAAGAAACCCTCATATTATGTGCTGACCCTGGACCTAAGCTCGCAATCCCTCGGAGGACTCACAGATGCACATGGCTGTGGTCACAGTTCATGGTCATCATTGGAACCGAACTGTGGTACCTGGTGGATCCAACTGGTATATCAATACGGCTATGGGTCAATATTAAGAAACCAATATTGGGGGATAGTCACCAACAATTTATAGAAAAAACAATGATTAATGACAGGGGAACCAGGGGTACAGGGTTTTGACCCACTGCCTTTTACATAAATGCATTAGTTAAGAATATTCAGTGTATACATGTAGTCTATGAAGGTATATATGGATGTAGATCTATATAGCGTGAATAATTATAGCCTGTGTATAGTGCGAAAAAACCATTTTAGTGGTCGAAATCCCATGGTCAAGCAGAGACTCATCACTCTTCTCACGCTTCCAAGTGCCCCCCCAAAAAGGTACTTGGAGAGATCGCAAGCAGATAGGACTGGCAGCGGGGGATAGTACTCAGGAGGAAGAGAAAATAGATCGATCTTCAGTTCACGGTGGGTATCGATTCATGTTAGGTCCATATTAATAACCCCATATATCAGAGATGAATGATGAGCTATTTAAGGTAAACTGGGGGTTTATAAACTAATGGATCTACCCTTGATAGGCGCCAACCACTAATGTCAGTCCGTGGTACTGGTTGATCTTTTGGGCAATGATTCTCAATGATGAAATCGTAGGATCAAAATGACGCCATTTTCAAGGCTCAGCTGGATCTGGATCACAACCTCCAGGTTGGTTCATCAATTGCACGACATCACATCCCGTGTTGTTTTAGGACAGTATTGCGGTTTTCATAGCTGTATCCAGTTCACATGGGGACACACACACACACACATATTATATATATATACACACACATATTTAAATATATATATACACATATATACATATATACATATACACATATATACATATATACATATACACATATATACATATACACATATATATATATATTTACATATATACATATATATATATATATATATACATATATACATATTTATTCGCATATATATATATATACATATATACATATTTATTCGCATATATATATATATACATTTATTTAAATATACATACATATATATATATATATATACATATGCATACATATATTATCATCACATGTATATGTATTTATATATACATATATAGATATATTTATGCACACATATTTCTACGTTCGTGTATCCATGTTTTGTTAGTCAATGAATACATATGTGTATCTCCGCATCCAAGCTATCAGTCAACTCATTTTCTTACCAATTCTGTTGTAATAGTTGTCCTTTATGCACATATATTTACATACAATCTTGAACACCAGTCTATTTGTCTATCTGCAGTACATGATCTATTCATATAGCTACCTATATTCATCTATCTGTAAAAGCAAACACTAGATGTAAATATGGGTGTAAATATGGATGTAAATATGGATGTAAATCTGTAGATGCATATGTGGCAATGTCACTTTCGAGTGCTTGCCTAGCCTATGTATGTCAACATACCTTGAATATACCCATATCAATGAACAAAGTATCTTTATGTTTGCACCCGTTGTCTTTCCAGTGGACACAGTCTTGCCATGGAACGCTTCCCATTGTGAGGAGAGTCTACAACTACCTGGCTTAGAGGCAGGACAGCGCCGCAGTGCCCTTGCGCCATCACGGCCTTCGTGGCTTTGGACAAGCTCAACTTGTGGAAGCAAATGACGCGGCCACACATTAAACCACTCGGGGCGGGCCATTCCCAGGTCCAAACGCGCGCAAACCTGAGGATTTCTTGCCTCCTCTGGCTGGTCGGTTTTAAACACTTTTCATCTTCCCGAGTATTACTGGTTGGTTGACCAACGGTTTCAACCATCCTGGTTTGTTTGTCAACTGGTTGGTTGACCAGTCATTTATTTTTCCTTAGTAGCTCATTTTGGCCAAATGGTTGGTTGGTTGGTTGGTTGGTTGGTTGATTGGTTGACAATAGTTTTCACTGGTTGGTGGTTTTAAACATTTTTTATTTTTCCTGGTAATGATTAACAAATGGTTGGTTGACCAATCCTTTTCCCCTAATACTAAATACACTGCCGGGAAAAATGAGCAGGGGGACCTATAATTTTATCAGGGGGTATTTAATATTCGGGTCCCGAGGGACCCCCAATAGTTGAGTCAAATTCCATGCAAACAAGAATAGAAAAAATGTTTTTAGAAATCAATTATTCCATTCAAGCTATTGCCAAAAATTGGATTTCGAAGCTTACCCCCACATACTTGAGTCGAATTCCATAGTAATACAAATAGAACATTTTGATTTCAAAGAGGACCCTAAGAGTAAATTTTCGGGATTAGGCAATTTCCATTATTCGTGGGTAAAAACCCTTCTGGAATGAATGTGTTTCCCTATTGATTTTCAATTGGCACAATCAAAAACGCAATTAGAAAAATTGAAAAAACACAAATCCGGAATTCCACGCCTATTCTTACTATTCAGGGGACTTTTACAAATAGGGGGAAGGGATTAGGATTTTTCATAGGGGTTGACACCACCAACAAGTTTATAGGGGTTGGAACCACCAACCAGTCATGATTTCATCAGGCCGATTTCTACGTCGGGGCTGAGACGGCAGCGGGCCGCGGGCCAAATGGGCCGGCAGGGAAGCTGCACATGAGTCATGGCGAGGAGCATCAAACTGAGGGGTTGCTACGGTAGCGTTTGATGTCAACAAAAGCCGTCCAGTGATAGCAACCAATAAGAATGGTTCTTAATAATAGGGCTGGGGGTGCGGTCAAGACCGAAGGGAGTGGGGTTATGAATAATAGGGAGTGAAATTAGGGGGATTACGGTTACTAATTTCCAATATCAATAGGGGACAATAAGCAAAATGCCATAGTAAATGATTCTGATAAGAAGCGTGTTTGATACAAACAAAGACAGTTGTTGTAGTTTACACACCCGAAGCGGAATTTCTGTGACAGCATGTGACAGAGAATCTCTCAGTGGTACCAGGGGCGAAGTACAGCCACATCATCTAAACATGGTGTCCACATGTCCGCCGATCCTTTTTAGGTAAAATCACAGTAGTCCCCCAACCCCCAAAGCGCGCTTTTCCTGGAATTTACACGTTTATCCGTAGAGTATCATAGAAAATATGAATATATCTATATGATATGGGCCTAATAAGATAGACATGTGGATTGAAATAACGTATATGATATAGGACAGTAATACAAACAGCAGACAGTATGTGTGATTCTAGACTCAGACGAAAATAGAGAATGATCAAGAGACAGTAATGGACGATCCATGTTGGTAATCTACGGTAATTTCTTACAGTCTTCTAGGTCTTGAAAGGGGAGATCCAGAATACTCAACTGGATCAATGCTGTTGTGACTTTCCGTATCATATATTGAGGCGGTTCAATCTTGTGCATCTCAGATGGTTGAGGCTTATTGTGGCAACATACCAAGTGAGTTGTCATTATTGTGGATCATTTGAGTCTCTTGATCTTGATTGGTTGCTGTGACTTTCAAACCAATAGTGGTTATCCTTGCCATTCCTCTAAGACATAGCAAGTCTATCATCTAGATACACAGAAACACACATGTATATATATATATATCTCTCTCTCTACATATATATGAATACCTATATATATATGAATACCTATATATATATATATGAATACCTATATGCACATTTGTTTTGATAAATAGATCCATATATATATATATATTTACACATATATACCTATATCAATATATAAATTAGCCTGTTTATGTTTAACCATATATATATATATATTTACATATCTAGATACACAGATGCATGATCTGCCCCAACATGCATTTCTGATCTGTCCGATCCCAGACCGGGTTCAGACACAGGATTCGCACAGGTGCCGAGCTCATGGTGCAGCCTAGTGCGACTCCAGGGATCTCCGCCTATCCTGTCGTTGTGCTGTGGTAGTTGTGATTGGTCGTGATTGATTAGTGATGAATAGTTGCAGTAGTAGTCACAGTAAGAGTAGTGGTGGTGGTAGTAGTAGTGGTAATGGTGGTGGTAGTAGTAGTCGTCGTAGTAGTAGTACGCAAGGTAGCCAGCAGCTAAGTGCCGCCCAAAGTGGTAGCTGTACCAAATATGATTCGTGAATTTCGCATGCTTTAGCTACCATTCTAGCTTTTTTCTACATAATAGTCTCTAAAAAGAAGATTGTAATCACTGAAAAAACACCCAATGACATCCAATGACTACATGCGGCTACCTTTGTTCGCGTATATCCTCTAAAAAAGTGATCCAACGTCGGTTGCTACCCCGTCTCATTACGATGAACTCATTATTATGGGCCAGTATCGGCAGTCATGTGTAGCAATCCTCATCTCAACAGCTTGTGATTCTGTTCATGCGCCAGAAACTTGGCAGCCAAATGCTGGTTCTTGGCAACCTGCCGTCACGAGATCTCTGATGTAGGTTGAGTTTAGCTGAATTTGGATGTGTCCAGCCTCCGAAAACAGGGGATTTCCCCAAGACATGAATCAATTTTGGGCTGGGGGTCCCCCTAGGTTTGGACATCCCCAAATTTCTGTGCCACGTTTCACCCCGTTTCGTGCAGTGAACGGTGCGTCTCAGTGTTTCGTTGCGACCAGTGAAGTCGGACGCGGGGGAAAAGGTGACCACTTGGGGCTGAAGATGTAAGCATCAACGATCAGGATCCAGTACCAACCATATGGTGGTTTCTATTATACCACCTATGTCAGCAAGAATTCATGATAAATGGTGGGTACCCAGTGGTGGTTTCTCAAAAACAGGGAGCCCAAAAAATGGTTGGTTTAGTACTATAGATAGTTAATAATGGATGATTTGGGGGTACCCCTATTTTGAGAAACACCAATGTTGTGAACCGTCATGAATCCCTATAGAAATCATGAGCCAGCTTGTAAATGGCCAATGGTTCACGATGGTTGAAGAAACTGGTTAGTAATGGACCAGCCACCAGCTTGTCAACTATCATGAAAAGGCCGTTACGATTGATGATTGTCTCTATTAATCCATCCTTAATGGTTGTGAACCGTCATTAAGCATCAATGAAACACTATTATCAGCCCTCATCAACTATTATTATCCCATATCCAATTATCATATATTATAATCATTTGTTATCCCAGTCTTTTGGCGTCATTGGCCATTACAAACGATTTCAACTTCAGCTAGTTCATGCCACCAACGCGCGTGCTTGAAGTCAGTTTTCAGGTGTTTTCCCCCAGTGCCGAAAGGTCTCAAAATCTGTATTTTTTGCATAGGAAACAATGTGTTGGTCATCAAATGCTGGTGGGGACAAAACTGTGGATCAAAACCCTGTACCTGTGGTGAATAGCCTAAATATGACCAAACTAGTCCAGCTGTTGCGATCTTCATCCATGGGCTTGGGCTCAAGAAAAGCTTGACATAATCATCCTGTCATAGCCACAGACCTCGACCTAGTCCTAGGAGATCTTCAAGTTGGAAAGATATATTTTCCACGGGCCCATGAGGATCTTCCTGTGATTAGCCACCCTCCCAGACATCAAGCTCTTGGCTACAGCTTGAACAACATAACTTGACAGTTCAGTGGTGGAGATTTGTCGATTTGTCAGTGGTTTATTGAGGGAGTTTACAGCCATTTTATTCCCCAAACTTGCTGCAATTCCATAGCAATATATATATATATATATATAGATAGACAGATACAAACGCAAACAGAGTACAATATATAGCAACATGAATATATGTGTGTATGTGTTACGTAGTAATTCCCATGGTAATATCTATAGTAATCCTAATGTCACATCATAGTTCCCCTGTATATCGCACGCTGCAAATCTGACCATGCTTGACCGAAGCCAGACTTGTCCGGCCAGATGGCCACTTGAGGATGGCATTCGAGGCGATTTCATAGGTACTATGTGGTGGTATCCCTCAGGGACTGAAAGGTCCTACATGGATCTTGCAGGGTCTTTAGGGTCCATGGTCTACGGCAAATGGGGGCTATACTTACGTGTTTTTTCCATCATCACTGATCGATACCACTCTGTGCAAGAGTTCTGGAATCCTGCAGACAACTACATGGTGGCCGGGGTTAGTTCGCAGCAATGTAGCAGCCACAAGTTGGTTAAAATGGCAGTTGGTGAGCCTGGTTTAACTTGCAACTTTGGCATGGGAATATGAACATACATTATACATATGCAATCCATGAACCTTGTTTCAATTGTAAAGCTCATACATGTATGTCCATATCCAATATGTACACGCATTTCAGAGGTATGATACGAGGATGTATATGTACAAATATAAACATATCATATGTGTATAATTGCGTATATCCAGATGGTAAGCAGTGATTCAGCGGGTTTTGTCCCTCTGAAGTTGTTGAGAGTCGATTATGGCGAGTTTTGACTGGTGACCAGATGTATCTCAGTAGAAAAAGCATGGGCTTCTGGCCAACCCTTTGAGGCAAGTGCAGCTGTTATCGGAGCCTTTGCACAACTCAACGCCCCAACAAGTCATAAAGCAACCCAGGATGGTCGAAGGTATGTTGGAGATTAATGAAACGCTCACAGTCAGCCCAAGGAGTTTTGCTTCTTGTGATAGTCACATCCTCACTACTTGCTACCTACTCGTTCTACCTCCTACCAGCTATCTTCCACCGATGTGGCACCTGCAACTACCTTGCCCTGGCATACGCTAATTGCCAAACGGACTGGCTGACTGACTCACCAAGTCACTAAGTAGATAACCAAGACGAGCTAACATATAATCGAACAAACAAACTAACAAGTACTGCTGCTGCCAGTCCTACGACTGTTTCTGCAGTTGTGGCTACTGTCCACTTCGTACCAACTACTTGCTATTTGCTACTCACTACTTACTCACTGCTTACTACATACTTCTTACCACTTCCAGAGGACTTCGTGCCTACTACGCCTATCCGCTAGTTCCTCACTACCTAGTAGCCAGTACTTGCTACTTTCCTACTACCCACTACTTGCTCAATTAAAGGCCAAACAAATTCAGGTGAGTAGATCCATCAAGATGTCATGATTATAATCATCATAACCATATTATCAACATTAATCAACCATTATCAATCATCATAACCGTCATAACCATAATGGAGGCACGTGGTTTCCCTATGGTTTCCCTATGAATGAAGGTCATGAACAGCAGGAGGTGCTCGGCTCGGGGCCACCATGGACGCTGCTGCACTCGGCGCCAGGGGCTCAAGGAGCTCTACCCGTGTTGGGAACTCTTGGAGTGTCAGGGTGAGGCGCCGGTGCTTGGCTAGCGGCCCAACAGGGAAGAGAATTGGTTGATGTTGGGTTGGGTTGGCTTGGCTTGGCTTGGGTTGGGTTGGGTTGGGATGGGTGGTTTGGTTGGGTGGTTGGTTTCAAATGAGTTGGGTCGATCGGATTGACTGATTGATGAACTGCTGTAAGGCGCTAATGTGATTGGACTGGCTGTGCGTTGAATCTTCAAGGTATAGATTTCCACCCCAAAACCACGGCCCCAAGATGAAAAGAAGTGTAGCTTGGCTGGTGGTTGGGAGGGAGCGGTATGAGCTAGGGGTATCCAGTGCTATCCTCTCAAAGATGGAGTGATTTGGAGCTACCAGGAGTGTTCTAAACAGATGGCATGGAAAAACGTCAAGATGTTGTGTCACCGAATTTTGGAACCTTTCTGGGGCAAGGCCGCCCCCAGGACTCCTGTCATATCCCATGTGGTTGGTTTTGTATCTTCAATGACTTTCACAAGACCCATGTGTCCCACGACACTGCGACATCCACACGTTTTTATCTACATACTATCATACCATTCTTATTCAAGTGTGCACATGCATGAATGTACATGCATATGGTGATGGGTCAAAATCACATCAAACGGAGGGCGACATCCCAGTCTGTGAGGATTACGCTGTGATCATGGCAAGCACGAGGCGTACAGGTGCTTGACCAAAAACCACGTCTGGGTGTTTCCCAAGGAGGGTAAAAGCAATCCTTTTCAAGCAGCATGTAGTGCGGGAGTGCCCGCATTCATGGATATGTCGTATTCGCATCATCAAGAAAGTTGGTAGATCCTTGTCATTGCAGGTTTCTATCACCGATGATTCATGATTAGTCATGATTGGCAACAACCATGACAAACAGTTCTTTGTGGGCCTGAATCGCAGCTGAGTATTGTTCCAACAACGGATGTTTTGCAGGGCTTTGGAAAGCTTAAGCCCATGGTCGATCGCACCCACAACCACCTGATTTCACTCAGGCTGAAAAGTCTTGTGGCCTCGACTTGGCGATATTATTCTTAAATGACACGAGCGCACAAACACAGCAGCCATATTAGCCACTGTCAATCATTTATTAGCCATATGAGCAAATCTCAGGTATTGGTCGGATGTCATTCTTGCCATCAAATCTTTAAGATGCCCATTTGCTCGTGCCCGTAACCATGGCTGGATGGCTTATACCCACTAACTTAGGTTTTTAGTGTTTTTGGGATATGATTGATTTACCATATAACCACTAAACATATATTTTTAGCAAGGGATCTATAAGCCACCAAGATGGTGTCCACCCACAAAAACGCAGGGGGATTCCCTCATCGCGGCGGCTTGTTTTGGGATGCCCTGCAGGTTCCGCAAAGCAGATCGGGACACACCTGTGCCTTGTACAACAACAGGCCCTGGGCTGGGCATGGAGAGGAAGTAACCGTAGGTTGTGAATGATGGTTGATAAGGGTTAGCAATGGTGAATCAAGGTGATCAATGGTTGATAAGGGTTAGCAATGGTGAATGAAGGTGATCAATGGTTGGTAAGGGTTGGCAATGATTAGTAAGGATTAGCAATGGTCACTAAGAAGGGTTAACAGTGGTTGATCATGGCTTATTGATGGTTTCATTGAGGTTGAATTGAATTGATGGCTAGATGATGTTCGAATGATGTTCAAATGATGGTCAATTGATGGTTTGATTGATGGTTGAGTGGTTACTGAGACTATGGCTTAACAATGCTGGTACTAACACTTGATACAACAATCGCTTCTGTTCATACAGTGAAGGCGTCATAACTCCCACATATGGAAGATATTGCAACTAGGCTATACCAGGCTTTACTACATCAATGTACATCTACATATTCATACCGATGCATACATAACTCCCAGTTGTGTTGTGAATCTACTTATTGTTATACACATGCATGGTGCGGCCCAGCTCGTTTTGGATGCATTGCCTTTGCCGCATTGCCTCTCCAAATCTGCTCGGTCAGTTGCTGATCATGCTTTATCATGAAGTTGGCAGTTCTTAACCAGTTTGAAGTATTCTAGCCCGTGGGTCTTCACCACATCACAAGTTCTGGTGCGTAGAAGTAGTGTAAATGGCTTAAAAACCAACCTGTAACTTTTGCGAGTTCCACCTTGTAGGTTCGTGGGGAGTTTAACATGTGTAGATAATAAGTTTGGTGGTGAACAAACTCATTGAGCTCCGTCGTGAATGGTTCTCCATCGTTTTCTCTATTATTGTTGGTCATTATCCCCCATTATTGGTTGCTTGATATTGACCCATAGCCATATGTTTGGTGAACAAACTCATTGAACACGGTTCTCCAACCTACCCACTGAGAACCCCAGCCATCTGCTATGGTAGAGCCCCGAGCTCAGGGCTACCCCCGGCCAGCTCACGTAGCTTGTTCACCACTGACCGACCGGGCCCCTTGGGGGACTGCAGCAAGTTGGATGTACATGCCCCACTGCTTGTGACTGATTTCTAAACGGAGTTGAAATCCGCCATCGCCAACATGGACATCTAGGGACTACCCTCTGGTGATCTAACATAGCAATGGAAAATCCGCCATTCATGGCTGATTTCCCAGGGTTTCTCTATAAAACATGTTGATTTTCCATTGCTATCTTAGATCACCAAAGCGTATGAACGATCACTACTTAGATGTGCACCCCCACGGCTCGAAAGTGATCATTCCCATGGTTTCTAGGGGTTATAACCATGGTTTCAAGGGATTTAACCCACTATAACCCACTTATAACCATGGTTTCTAGGGGTTAGTTCAGCTACCTTATAGGGTGCAACTAAGCCTGGTGAACTAACCCCAGCTGTACATCCAGGCCGTAATCCCCAGCAGATCCCAGCAGCCATCCTGCAACTGGTTGTCGTTCGCTGCCAGCCACGCTGTGATCGCACCGTGGCTGGGGTTCAATGTGGGGGTGCCGCTTCGGTACAAGGTGGGCCCCCCAAACGTTTTCGCTTGGTTCATAAGGCCGTTGAACTAATGGTTAACTGTGGTTAATGATGGTTCAAATGGATTAATAATCGGTTATATGATTGTTATTTGGTTTATAAGGCCATTTACGAAGCTAGTTATGTCATGTTATATCCACCACTTGCCTGGTAACGTGAAGCAACGACCAACGACTGGGGCGATGCCATGGAGCCCAGCGGGCCCAGCGTCTCGCCAGGTACCTGTACATCTTCGGTGGATTCGATGGCTCTTCGTGCTTCGATGACTTGTACGTCTTGGACCTCGAGACCAGGCGCGGATGAGCGGATTTGTCGCGGCGCGGCACGGGCGGCACGGTGGGGGTATGGAGCCAGAAAGACCTGGGACGGAAGGGGAGCCAGTCGTGAGGATGATGATGAAGTTGCTAATAGTGATTAATGACTAGTGATGGTTGAGGATATATAACGATGGTTGAGGATAATGATAAATGACCAGTGATGCATAGTAGCTTGTCTAGTGATGGTTGAGGACAATGATTCATGACTAGTGGTGGTTAAATGATGTTCGAATTATGGTCAATGATCAATGGTGATGATTACATTAATTTTACTTCATTATTGTTCGGGAAAATATAGACAGATTAACGATGGTTAGGGGTTAGTGGCACCGGTGGTTCTAAATTGGTTCGTGATACATTGGACGTTACCGGGTAGTTCATAAAAAACAGCCATCCTTCAAAAACGCAAGTGACAGTTGTTAAACCCCCGCGCTCCCTTTTTCAATGTTGGCGGCGTTTTTGGGCCGCTGGCGGCGGTCAAAAAAAAACAGCCATTTATGCTCTTGCTGTGGGCAGCTTTACCGTCAACATTGACATCGGGGTGCAAGGGGTTGCCATTGTCTTAGCGTGGGTTCATCTCGGATGGCTGTTTTTTTTATGAATTACCCGGTATCACCAAGCATCACAACAACCCAATACTTATGGATTACTAGTTGGTAAGGGCTATACGTTGTTGATCATGATTGACACAAGGGGATGGTAAACATAGCGAATAGCAGTGACAGCTGGTTGATGGTGGTAAAATCAAGGCCGATCAATCGACTCCTGATGCACCCTGCCCAGAGACTAGGGTCGTCAGAGGGTTGGTTGGTTATCCGGTTGGTTGGGTAGTCTTTGACCAACCTCAACTTCACACAGTCATACACTCACCAGCATCATCCATTGCATCAATACCGTTATCATCAATTCGTGTCAGTGTTATGGCTTATACACTTTCCACCGCCAGTATAAGCGTTACTAACCACTATTGTCCATGTTATTGACCACCCCTAGCCAACCACTGTGAGTGTCATTGCTGGCCGATCATTGCAATGGAGATTTGTCATTATCATTACTGTTACCACTATTGATTAACTTGATAATCATCATGTGTTTGTGCTTTCATTATGATATTGTGATTTTGAGTCTATAGTCAATGCGTATGAAGATATCAGCGGTTTGTTTTTCTCAAAAGTATATGGGAGTCGCGCAAAAGGTTCTTGTAAGGACTTTAGCTTACCACGAACTTTCATGTCATGAATCAACGGTTCGCTAAAGTTTTTTCTAGAATTCGCTAAAGAATTTCTTTTCGCGCGAAAGCTTTTGCGAAAGTTCGTTTTGTACTGTTCTCACAGCGCATGACAGAAGAAAACAAAACATGAAGTTTATCAGATCCTGAAAGATCAGAGTCATTTCGCGAAAGTTTCGCTAAAGTTTCGCGAAAATCATCGCGAAAGATCAGGTTCTTTGTGAAGAGCCTCCCTCCTAGATGAGACCGGCATGTTGGCCAGATCTTATATTGAAGACTGTTTGGGGAGATCCTGAGATGGACAGATGAGATGTGTGAAGAAAAGGTGAGCAAAGACTCAAGATCAGGAGACTCATGTCCGGTCTCCAAGATAGCCAGATATTTTGAAATCCTTATTTACACATATTTACACCGTCCACAACAAAGAGCCTTTGGGCCCGCGAAAATTAAACATGGAGTTCGCTAAAGTTTCGCTAAAGAAAACTTTTTTCTCGCTAAGATGTCCGTTCCCGGAAAAAGGAATTTTGATCAACGCCCATATTACCAAAGCCACCGGCTGATCATTTTTCAACAAGAATCGGGATATCATTTGTGACAATGATCATTGCCGACACTCATCAACTTTTCACATAATCACCCGTATTGATTATCACTATCACCATTCTCATCATGGCACTATTGTATCATGCTTACTATTGATAGTGACATCGCAGAAATCACAATGGTAGTGTTTGGCTTTGATATCGAAGCAATAGTGAAGGTATATACAAATGTTCATAATGGTTTCAGTGCTGTGTGTTACCATTAGCAGTAGTAGTGGCATGATTGCACTCCCGGTGATCGATACATTGGAGTCGCGCAAAAGGTCCTTATAAGAGGTTTAGTATTCGATGACCTTTCATGTCATGAATCGCCGGTTCGGGAAAGTTATTTTCGAATTTGTAGATTTTTTTCTGGCTAAAGGTTTTGCAAAAGTTTGTTGGGTAACGCATTTTAAGAAGATATATCTTTCCATGCCAGTCCAAGCTTTTGACTGATACTATACAGGTTCTCTTCTGGAAGGATAAGTCCAAGGCAATGCAATTCCTGATGGATTCCCAACGTTTGGAAACATTTCGCAAAAGTTTGGCGAAAGTTTCGCGAGAGTCGGGGGGCAAGTAAGGATAGCAAATTGCACCCTCCTATTAAGCGAAAACTGTTCGGGAAACCATCATATGTTGGAACAGTAGCATATTTCATAGAGAAACCCTGGGAAACCATCAATATTTGTTGGATTTTCTACTGCTATGTCAGATCCCCCGAGCGTCGTCATTATTACCATCACTATCACCATTGAAATTGTTAATTACACTACTGTATCAAGTATTTGCGGTGGCGTGTTTCGTCAGAATCCTCGTTCAACTTTATTGGAGAGTCATTACACTATAATCGGCCTCTTACTAGTCAGCATTAATCACCACTATCATTGCGGATTGTTGAGGATTTTTCATGAGTGCTCCCACTAGTGGTCACAACTAACTGATAAGCATTGGTCACCACTTCTCATTGCTTAGATCACCACTGATGGATCACTTATTGATCACCCGTAAAAACAGTCACTTTTTTGTTGATGATACGGAACTTATATTAGAAGGTCTTCATTAGATTTCCAACCAACTAATCATCACCATATTGATCATTCATCACCATTATTCACCAGCCATCATCAACATCAACGTGACGATTAACCATTACAATCAACCGCTTTCGATCACTTAAAGGCATTAACCTTCTAGAAGTACAGCTATGGTCAACATTAGTGATCATTATTTTAGTGTTAATCAATCAATCTATCCCACTAACCAACCCTTCTTGGTCATCATATTGACAACCACTATAACCGGCATTATTTGGTCTTTATAGGATGATTACTCTGTGGCAAATCATCATTGCTGATTACCCACAATCACCATGAGTGATCATCTTGACAACCACTCACTATGCTTTCCGCCATTATGAACCAAATCATTATCATCAAATATAGTCGACAGTATAATCCACCATCACAATTGCGTTATATGAATATATAATGGTTGATTACAATCACCACTATATATATATATACATAAATCACATTGTATTATCGCACGGATGGTTACCATTATGAAAAACCACCATTATAATCCACCATTATGCAGTATCATTATTGTCATTCAACATTATTGATATCATAAAGGCATTGTAGGCGATTAAGAGTACCACTATGTCATTAAATAGATCAACCTCTATCATTAATTAAATTAATCATGTCATTATCGTAGTTCACCAACATATCAGCATTATAGGTGACTAGCAATTGTAATGGTGATATAATGGTGAATATTATTGCTATATCGCATTATTCCATATGTAACCCCACTATATCGTTATTGATATCATGATATCAGTAATCCACTATGAACCACTATTAACCACTATAATCTCATTATATCATTGTATCATTATTGCAGTTCATCATCATAATCGCCGTCATTAACCACAATTCACCACTCGTTCACCTGCATAGAATTATATTATTAAGCCGTATTAATTCAATTAACCACTATTAACCACTATAAACCACTATGAACCAGGATTCATCCACCTTTACATGAGTAGCCCGATGCCTACAACCGAAACCGTTGCGATTGACGACGAGTCCGACGAAGTCGTGACCTGAGGCTTTGGCGCCGCATCGAGGTTGGGCGCCGCATCGGGGCGGGCGGCGACCGGCCGTGCCTTGGTTCGACGTGCAGGGATGGGTTGGGTCGGCCATCGAAGCATTGAAGGTGATGAATGGTTAGTGAATGGTTCGTTTCTGGTTGGGTTATGGTTGGTTTGTGGTTGGTTTACCGGTGTTTATGGTTGGGTTATGGTTGGCTAATGGTTGGTGAATAGTTGGTTTATGCCTGGTGAACAAGACTTCAGCAGCAATAATAGGGATATGCCGGTTACAGCTGGTTGGTTGATGATGGTGAATGATGAGAAGTTGATTGGTTGAATGATGGGTTTATTGATGATTAGAGATGATGACTAAGTGATGGTTAAATGATAGTTAATGTGTGATAATTACCGATGAGTAAATGAAAGCTGAATGATGATTTGTGATGGCTCATTACTGATCGTTAATCGTTGTTTTTGATGCTTGATGGTGCAAAACATGATGCTGCATGTTGCGGGCATGTTACACAGTTGTTGATGGTTGGTTGACAACCAGCAGCAATCAACGTGTTGTTAATTCTTGGTGAGTAAGTGGGGGCGTAAGGTCATAGTGGCTATTCATGACTATGGATGGCTTGTAAGAATTGACTGTCAATGTAGTGGCTGTTGATTTATAGCTGTCTCTGTATTCTGCACCTACGGCTGGCTATGGATGGCTGCTGCTGGGGATAAGTGATGGTTCATAGTGGCTATAGATGGCTCACAATCATGCCTACATCATCTATCAATTTTGTTACCATAGGATGTTTGTTCAAGAACTCTATCCACCCTTATTATGATCCATCATCAACTATTGTGCCTGTCATTGACTAATATCCCACGTGCACATGTTGCATTCACCACGGTGAACCTTATCGGGCAGATGTTCATCCACCTTTTTTGGAGGTTCAGCTTACATGGTGCACATCCCCCGCTTTTGCCTGGTAACCAGGATCTTACTGTAGGGGTTACCCACCTCAAAGGGCTACTTATAGCATGATCACATCTCAGGGAACTAACTCACTAACCCTAGCTGCACAACCAAGTACCCACAAGCTGGGGCCCCCGAGTTCGAAACTTGTTTAAAAAGGCCATTTAACTGCGGTTACATCTACCACAAGAAGCAGTTACCCTAGGTTTAAACCAACTTATATAGCTACCCTTGCAGGTTATCCCATAGATGACTCCAGCCTGCTGCTATGGTGCTCCCCCTTGGTAAGCCGGGCTCACCACTGCTCCTAGGTCTGGCAGAGCTTCGCATTCGGCGGTGACGGATCAGCTCGCAGGGGTGCGGTGCTGCGGATGTGAGTCCCGTGGAGCTTGAGACTTCCCGTGGTTCGCATGGTGGAGCAGAGGAAGTCTCAATCTCCACCATGGTTGATGGGAAATCTTAGCATCTTTTGATCTAACCTAAAAAATAACATTCCCAGAAATGGTGGCTTCTTAAGCCAAAGGGACCCCTCAAGTTATGGTTGGTTTATCACTTGACAGGACTAATATTGGATGCTTTAGGGGTCCTCCATTTTGAGAAACCACCGAATGGTTGATGGGAAAATCTCCAGGAACCTTCTTTATTGTTTCGGTTGGATCTAAGGATTCCTCTAGATTTTCCCATCAACCAGCCCAGTGATATGCAGCCCTTGATCACTGGTTGCTACTTGTCAATCTCTCCTCTTCTCGTTGTCCCTTATAATCCCGCCTGACCAACTATCGTCACACACTCATTACTGCAATCATTATCAACCAGTATATAATCATATCCTCGTCATCATCATTTTTATCACACATCATCATCCTCATCATCACCATCAACTATCACGCATCATTAACCATCATCATTGACTATCACACATCCTCCTCCTCCCCCTCCTCCTCCTGCTCCTCCTCCTCCTCATCATCATCATCATCATCATCATCATCATCACCCCCATCATCAACCATCAACTATCACATTTGTTTCACCATCGTAGCAAAAGATAACACTTGTTCAAGTTCAATAGCAGCTGCAGGTGATGTACATCTTCGGCGGTTCCGGGTCGCACTTTGGTGTGGCACTCGGGCGTTGGTGGTAGCTGGCGCTTGGAAGGGAGCTGCGGTTGAAGCCAGGGGTATCCAGTGCAAGCCATTTAAAGTTGGAGCGTTTTGGAGGCTACCAGGAGTGGCCCAACCAAATGGTGGCAAAGGGGTAACCAGTGGTTGACAATGACCATCCATGAAGGGTGGAAACCTATTTTCCCACAGTTGCGTTGATCAACCAACTTTTAATCATGAATCAAAAGTGAATGATCATGCTTAATTATAATGATCAACAACCAACCAAGCATGGTTGATATAGTTATTTGATCCTGGACGATCCAGCTGAGAATGCTCACTTGTGGATAATCATCAACAATACTTGGGGTTTTCCATACATAGTGTACCCCTATAGCTTCTTAGTTTCCCAACTAGCTGCCTGGTTTCCCAATCAAATTGTTGTGATTCCTGTTGGTTTGCAGGTACCATCATTGATGGAAAAAACGGTAGTGATCATTCTTAATCAATCATTATAACCACTCTCGATAGCACGTCATTGATCGAATGCGAGTTGTTAACCATGATTCACTAGTATTCACCAGCCAATTTGGCTGGTGTGAACATTGTGAACACTAGCTTCACCATTATTACCTTCCACGCCATGAATGACATATGAGTTCATACCACTAGCCACAAAGTAGCTTTGAATCATCATGAACCCACAATCAGTCCTTACCATTCACCACGATCAACTACCATTAGCCTCGTGAAGCAGTTCTTATCAATCAAGCAACCGTGAACCAACTGTTAACCATTGACCATCATCAACCTATGAATTACCATCAACCACCATGAACTTACCACTATCAGTTTTTTGGCAGATTTCTCTAGTGAACTTACCACTACCATGAACTTACCACCATGAATTTACGACTAGTATTAGCCTGATTTCTCCGCCCAGGCTATACCAACAAGCGCGACCTCTGTGAGTTTTGTTTCGACACCGAAACCTGGAGATTGCTCTCCAACCCTGCGGAGGCGCTAATTCAGCGCCGCTGGCAGTGCTACGGTGAGGGAGATGAGATGACGTGGAGATGCTGATGTCGAAAGGTGGTGAACGGATCCCAAAACGAATTTTCTGAGTAATAGGGGATTCAAGTGGTAAATGATAGGGGACCATGTGTTGTAGCTGTAGTTTCACATCTTTTACCCTTCTGTCCCTGCCACTGTGCCCGGGAAGTTGTGGTGTTGGACCTGCTGCGGATCCATCAGCTGAGCGCGTAAATAATAGGGGATAATGACCAACTGGGGATCTATTTCGTGCATAGTGATGGGGTCAATGGTGGTTACTGGTGGTTGTCAATCTCCCGTTCTGCACTCCCCGCTGCCATTTTGGTTACTGGTGGTTAATGGTTGATAAAGCTGAGGATATTTACCAACAATGAAAGAGGAATTGTACCAAGTATATGAGGGTTTCTGACAACCATATTTTATAGATGGCTATGGGTCAATATTAGCCATCAATAATGGGGGACAAACAAACAACAAAACTAAAACAATGGTTAATGATGGGGAACCAGTTGACCCACTGCCATGTGGTTATACTGGGAAGGTTAGTAAGGTTAGTGACCAGGTTTTGAGGTTCAAGAGTGTAAAGGGGATGATAACCAAGAATATACCATCTATACGGCGGTTTCTTAAAATAGGGGAACCCAAAAAATGGTTGGTTTAGTACTTTAAATGATTAATAGACTGGATGATTTGGGGATTCCCCCTATTTGGGGAAACCGCCGCATGGGGAGATAACCAACCAACAAATGCCTGGCTAGCTGCTTAATGGTTGATACTAGAGTACAATAACCAACAGTGGAATAAGGGATATACCAACTATATATGGCTATGGGTCCATATTGACCAACCAAAAAAGGGGCAGGTGAGCATCCCAACAGCCGGCTACTGGTCATTTATTGGTGTTCGCCAGGGATCAGCAGGATACCAATACCTGGAAGCATTGATGCTTCACAATCAGGTAGCCTACACATATCCAGTAATGATAGTGCATGTAGTGGCTAGTGATTTTTTGGAAGATCAAGCTGTTTATCAACCACCCCTACCACAAACAGCCGGTATTTCAGAAAAGAGGAGGAGGGGAACTGAATATGGATCTACCGTGGGCAAACGTCAACCATCCCCAATATGGAATAGGTGGATGTCCCAACCATTGGTTTACGAATGAGGTGCCATTTTGATAGGAAACCTAATTAATCTTTGAGGGATACCCCTATTAATCAAGGTTTGGGGTTCAGCAATTAATGTAGGGTTGACATGATGTTATTCATCCTTGAAATATTTGACCCGCTGCCATAGTAATGACTTTAGACGTACATAAGTGGTTGATGGTAGGGGAGAGCGACCAACAAGGAGGGGATGTGCAGATAAAGGTCAAAGCAATGAGGTTCTGACATTCTTGTGGATCACCCAAGAGTACCACTCCCAACAACTGAAGAGATACCCTCCGGGGAACTAACATGACAATGGAAATCCATCATAGATATTCATAAATGGATGATTTACCTTGGTTTTCTCAACAGAATGGTGGATTTTCCAGCCATGTTAGTTTACCATCATCAACCATCACTTAACAATCATCAAGCATCATTCATCATCATCAACCACCAACCATCACTTCACCAACCATAGCCATGGGTCCAGCCAGCCATGTTAGATCACCAGGGAGTAAACCCTTGCGATCTTCGCCCTATCCACAGCGATCTGGCAGATCCTTGGGCCAGGACACACCAAGTGCTCGGTATGGTCAAAGCATGGTGGCATATCAGCAAGGCCAAGCATTGGCGCGAGTTGGGCTGTGCCCGTTCAACCAGGGATTGATAAATATTAAATTTTGGGAACATTGGGTGATTATGAACGGGATATGCCATTTTATTTATGGGATTATTTCTAGGTAGATACTCCCCAACAGTCATTTTTAACTTTTTGAGAACATCACCGAACTGGCTAACTGTTGGGGATTATTCCCATAATGTTTGGGTGATGTCCAATTGGGACATTTCATGACCCCTGACCAGGATGCTTAATGACCCCCACTGATGGTTCACGGTTGGTGGGATGGTTGGAATGGTCAAGGCTCGTAGCCCATGATGAGTTCGTGGGACAATGATGGCTACTTCGCTGGTTGATGGAGCCCAGTCAGTTCCCTGCTGACTGGGCCTTTATAGTGGTTATGAATGGTGGAAGATGGTTCGCTTTTCATGCTATCACCACCATCAGCAATGGCTGATAATATGGCTAAGCCCAACATGATAGAGATACCATGCTCTAAGCTGGTTCATGCCAAAGTAGCTGGTTATTGGTAGATCCATATTGGCAAAGCATCCCTAGTTTACCTTAAATAGTTGGTGATAGATCTCAAATATTGATGGTGTATTAACTACTGGATCCAACATTGACAACATGATAGCCAGATATTGTTGGCTATGGCTATGGATGACACGCATTTCACAATTCATCGCTCACATTGAGCATGCGACTCATGCTTGATGTTGCGGCCAGTGAGCAGCTTGAATACGTAGAACTGCCTCGTAAATAGCTGGTGATCCTGTCATCATAGATCATCATATGGGTGTTTCTCAAAATAGGTGACCCCTAAACATGTGTTGGTTAATTTCTATAAATGACTAGTAGTGGATGATTGGCGGGTACCCCTATTCTGAGAAACCACCATCTATCTGAATCTGGGGGTTTATGGATCTATGATGATCCATAGATCTACCATTGATTGGATTTGATCTAAGAGCCAATGAACTGGCGGATGATTGTGAAACCCCGAGGCCGCGCATTTTGTGAGTCGACATTGAAGCATCGATGGTAAACACTGGTCAATCCTTTTTCCAAACAGAACGGGGCCTCATTGGGGAGTGATTTCTCATCGAAAATGGTGTCAGAACACAGATAATTGCAGTTTTCGAATCATTCATGGTTGGTCAACAATACTTAATTAGCAACTGGTGCTCAAGCTTGATTCAGATACAAAAATCTCGATGAATTGTTGCTAACCATAGTGCAGGTCAATGTATATATATATATATATATGTTAATTAACGATGTTTAGCACTGCTTGTATAGCACCTGTTCGGCTCGTGGTTGATGTTGATTATTGAGTATCGGGGATTCGTTTGACTTCAGCCCAGATGATACTACTGCCTCAAGCGCGCGTAGGGTTAATACGTATTAAGTAGTCAATCAACCGAATTTTTAATCGAACAATTTATTGTCAATATCACAACCAGTTGTGACTAATTATGCTTAATTAATATTGATGTAGATGCATTACTACAGACCAATATCAAAATTGCAGTCGCAACTAATTCATTATAGGAAATAGCAACTGTTTACTGTTTGATCTAGTGATTGATGGTTAGCAAGTGATAGTTACTATTTATTGATCTTACCAAATGCTGCTTGACAATGGTTCATTTTGGTTGATTGTGGGAGATCACAAACCAAGATGAGAGGGATCTGTCTTTTACCATCATGTTCCCTACTATTGTTGGTTTCCCCTAGAACTGCTCATCATCACCATCATCATCGTCATCATCATCACCATCACCATCACCATCACCATCATCATCATCATCATCATCATCATCATCATCATCATCATCACCATCACCATCACCATCACCATCACCATCACCATCATCATCATCATCATCATCATCATCATCATCATCATCATCATCATCATCATCATGAAGCATTAGTCGTGGATCGTTCAAGTAGCTACCAAGTAGCATCATTACCCACATCTCCTATTCAACGGGATGCAGCTTGGATGCCCGGATAAAAACACGAGGGATAAGCACCTGAATGTCTGCAATTTTCGCTTGCCGTGCAGCTGAATCTATCTTCAAGGCACGTGACATTTTGACGACTGCACCGCACATGGTCAAGATCTATGGTATTGCAAAGCATTAAAGAATGGTGCTTTCATTTGATTGCAAGCCATCCATGTTTCAACCAAACTTCTTCTCTATTTAGGCCGGATTTTCTGGCCCTTGAGAAGCAAACGGATCTTCTCAATTGAAGATGATTACCTGTGTTCTAGACCATCCTTGGTATTCCTTACATCCACTGCCACCTCTGATCTAAGCCATGACAACCTCTCGTTGCGCTTGGGGCCTGGTCCCGCTGCTGTTGCATTTGGTGACAGCTGGGCAGGCGTGACGGCAGACGTGTCGTTTATTGGGCTGCCCTGATGCTTGATCCAACAATAAGCATGGGCAATGACAGGCATATAACGATTCATCATGTGGGAGTGATAGTAAGATAGCGAACACATCACATGAGGCACAGTAACATTTTTACATGCGTGGCACAGATACATATGTGTCATTGATGCACGCAGATAAATTGTAAGAGAGTAACACCAGGTACCAGACACCTTCGAGTCCGATGTGTCTGTGTGCGGATCTTGGACGGCCTTACATATGGTGGAAAGAAGTGTGCTTTAGCAGATGCTGGAGAGCCATTCATGATCTATAAAAATGACCATGAGTAATGGCAAGAGCCATCCCTAGATCCATCAATGGCTTGTGATTTGATGTCATGTGTGAAGCAACCCTGTTCCAGTCCAACGTTCCCACTTGAGCTACAATACTCAGACCAATTTTTGACGCATGAGGATGGTAATCCATTGGCAGAAGAACATTCATTAACCAGCACGAAAAGGGTGCGGTACAAATTAACCAGCATTTTCAACCAACATTAACTATCCAACATCACCCAGCATTAACCAACATCACCCAACATCACCCAACATCAACCAACATCACCCAACATCAACCAACATCAACCAACATCACCCAACATCAACCAACATCAACCAACATTAACCAACATCAACCAACATATTCAACATACTCAACCAAAAGTAAACCTCTAAACGAATCGTATCGCCAGCTGCTGGATTCACCGCTGGATGGAACTGGATTCCGATCATCTCTCCATGGCCAGGTGGACCCCCGATTTGTCCGAAACTTAGCGCGATGAGTTTCGGTGCCAGTGCCATGCAGAAGAAAACAGCAATGGCTAAATGGTGGTTTCTTAAAAGAGAGATAACCTCCAATCTTACAATGGAGATAATTAATCCCGAATCATCCAACATTAATCCTTTCTAGCAGTAAACCAAGCATTTTTGGGCGTCCCCTATTTTTCCCCTATTTTGAGAAACTACCAAATGCGGTGGAACATCTTGGAAAAAAGCTTTTCAGAAGCACCTAATTGTCTAAGGTCAGTCGCCATGAAGCAACTATAATGGATACTACAATGAATCACCACAATGGTAATGATAATGCATAATCATACTATAATGAATGTAACCATATATGGTGAAGCAACTTTGTTACATGAGATAATATGATCACCATAATTATGTAACCATAATTGATCATCATTAATGAATCACCATAGCCAAATGTACAGAATCTTTGGAACGGGTCCAAGTTTGGAGCATTCTCCTGGGGTTCGCTTGGGCTATGCTGATGTGTGCTCCCAATGCCTTCTATCCCATCAGTGTGGAAAACCCAAGATGATCGCTAGATCTAATTGACTTGACTTGCAGCTTCAGTGTGCGACTTGGGCAAGCCATGGCCTAGAAAGCATTTAGGGATGATAACCTAGTGGCTTTCTGAACCACTCCGCGCTGTTTTTCAAGGCAAAGAACATCACCGTGTATCACGTCCATGCCCAAAACGTGAGCAACATTCCCGTGGACATGGACACGGGAGATGCGCCTGGAGATTTGTTGCTTAGCTGCAATGTCCAAGCGCTATGCTTATTGCTACAGGGAGTCAGTTGGGACTACTAGGATAGCTCACCAAGGTGCGTGGTGAAAGCAACCAGACAGTGGGGATGTCAATTTTGGACCTTGTACATCGGCCTGTGTGCTACCTTGCAAAGATGATTGGATATTGGGCCATGGAGGTCTTCTCATGTCATAGTCATCCCTATCTCACACGGAGAATCCAGGTGACCTGTGAGAGTTTCTCGAAGGGCTACCCTGTTCATTTGATAGACACCCCCCAATCACCACTAATCGCCATTAATCGCCACTACATAACCTCCAAATAACCACCATATAACCACCATTCATTGCATTGCCTGAGCACCAGGGGTGCCACCCATGGCCATGCCACTATGAATCCTGCAGCACTGAGGTTCTTCCTCCTGGATGAGTTCCTTTTGTGGCGCAGTCGCAGTTGCCAGCCCACCAGTGATTCATCCCCCGAGTTGGTGTATGACTGGTGGTTGGGAGGGAGTGAGGCCATGAGCCAGGGGTCTCCCTATGCCCTTTTAATGGGGGAGCCACTGGGAGTGGTCCAACGGTAAATGAACATAGGCGGTCTGTCCATGGTGGCACCCCCCAATCAAACCCCATTTGATTGTTGAAATAGGTTTTGGTTATAGTTAATTATAGGAGACAATGATGGTTTATCACAGGGGACAATCTGATGGTGAAGAATCATTGATAGTGTATAATGATGGTGAATTGTTGTTTGTATCAATGATAAATGAGTATAATGATGGTTGACAATGATAGTGATGGTGAATAATGATGTGTAGGGTATAATGACGGTTGAATGATGGTAGAATTATGTTTAGGTAGATTCATTACACAAGTTTGGGGAATCCAGCTTGAGAACGCAAATGTTTTGGCCTGGGAAGCAAATCGGTGTTTCTCAAAATAGAGGTACCCCCAAATCATCCCAGATATATTAATCATTGTTTATTATTACACCAACCATTGCAATAACTTTTGGTGTTCCCATCATGCGCCCGAGGGCTTGCTTTTCAAGGGGAGCCTCCACCAGAGGTCATGGCGTATCACAAATGGTTGTTGCACTAGTGGACCCAAGAGGGGGTCGACGCGGGTGGTAATGTTTGGTCAAGAGAGATATAAATGCCACAGATGATTTTGATGTTTAGGATGTTTTTTTCCCCGCATGGCTCAGAAGCACACTATGAACCATCATTATCAACTCTGAACCACTATTAACCATTATTATTGACAATATTAATAGTGTGCTCAACCATTATTAGCCATCAGTATCAAACATTAACTTGGCCGCCGTTGAGCCACTATTATCAGCCATTTTTAGTTGTTACCAACCATGGCTCAACAGAACTGCCTCGTCACAGCGTCGCGAGCGCTTCCTTTGGTGGTGAGCCTGTGTGCTCGCTGGCAGGGCTGATCCCGAATTTATTTTCACACAATCAATGAACTATTGAAATTAAATGAACTATTGAAAAATTGTCAGCCCTGTTCAATGAACTATTGACAGTGTTCAATGAACTAGTTCAATTTTCACACAATCATGAACCGCCATTAACTCTTCAATGAACTACTGTATTGAAATTTGTCAGCCACCGTTCACTGTCAACCCCTATCATCCGCTACGAACCATCGTTCACCATGAACTTTTATCAAGCGTCTTGGTTCACCACGAACCATCATTAACCATTGTCAACTTAGTATTGATTCGCTGTTCTTAACTTCAGCGCCAAGGTGGCCCCAGCCATGTCCAGCCACCAACCATCCCCGAAGAATTCAGGCCTTTGCAGTGCGCAGATCCGATGTATTTCTACGACAAGTTCGAGTGCCAGAATCCCGAGCATAGCTCCAAGGCAAGGGCAGTGGCAGGTGGTGTTGACTGGTGACTGGGGTTGACTAGGTACAATGATGGTGAATATGATTATAACCCTTGGAATGGTTATAATGATTATTGGAGAATATGATGGTTTAATGGTTGTAATGATGCTTATAATTGTTAATGATGACTTCGAGCAGTTATACAGGTGTTGGAGATAATGATGGTGAATTAGGATTTATTGGATATTGTGATGATATGTAATGATAATGGTCACTGATGATTTCTAATGCTTAGTTATTGGAGATAATGTTGGTGAAGAATGATTTATGATGGATACAGTACTGATGCTCAATGATGTTTTGTTAGATTATATATAGGGAACAATATCCAATCATAAGGTCTATTAGCTAGTTAAGGATGATTGTCATTGTTCATATCTGCTTGTTGGTTTCATTTTCAATGGTTCAACCATGCCCGGCGTTGTTGTTGTTGTTGTTGATGATGTTGTTGATGATGTTGATGATGATGATATTGTTGTTGCTGTCGCGCTTGTGGGTGGTTGTGGTTGTTGGGTGGTTGTTGTTGCTGCTCATGATGTTTTTTTCTTTGTTCTTCTTCAGGGGTCATGAACCTTCCGGGTATTGCTTGGATGTGCATCCCCTAATTGGCAAGTGCTTGGTAACCGTGCTTACAGGGACTAGTTGAGCTACCGAACATAGGCTTTGTAACCTTGATTGAATCCCAGGGAACGAATCGCAGCTGCACAGCGGTATGGAAACATTGTGGATATAGAAATGTCTCAGGCTCGATCAACGGACTCGGAATCCCTGTGAACAAACTGTACGCTGGTACCCCCAGCTGGATCCAGCTGGCATCAACGCTGCACAAACGCCTCTAAAGATATTTCAAACCTTCATAGTCAATCAGTCCAAGCTAGGATTTAGTACTGCAATCTTGTAATATTAATGTTTATGCCTCCACAGAGCAATCTGTCTACCATGAATTTCTCATGAATAATCAACGGATGGATTCCTCCCAACCTGCCCGCGTTTACTACTTTCTCACTAGTGAACGTTTGATCTCATTGCCCATTAACATCATTAACCAAAAATTGATTGATCAACTCAAAATTTGTGGCATTAATTCCTCATTAGCCATAGTTGTTTACCCAATTGGTGGTTTCTCAAAAGGAGGGTACCCCCAGTTATCATCCAATATTACAGTAGTCATTTATGATAATAAACCTAACAAAAAACTTTTGGGTTCCTCTATGGCTTGAGAACCCCCCAGTTGATCAATCGTAGATTCCGAGCTTCTTAAGTAAGCATTGATCACGCATGTTCCCAGCCCCAGCTACGTCCTGCTTGGCAGGGATTGGTGGCCACAGAATTGCAGCTACAGGCCAGTTACGATTCAGCTATGGAGTGGCAGTGACGGTTACCCTCCGGTAATCGAACATAGCGTGTGATCCCTACGAAAACCATGGGAAACCATAGGAAAACCATAGGACAACCATTGAACAATCAAGAGTAGCAATGAAAAATCACCATTTTTTGTCAAGAAACTGCTGGGAAACTATGAACTTTATTGCTGGATTATCCAGCCAGCGAACTGTTAGATTGCCAGAGGGCATCAATGGGTTATCCAACCATTGAAATATTGGTTGGAAAGATGGTTTAATGACTCGTGAAATATGACTGATCTCACGATAGTTGATGATGATTGGATTGATGATGATTGGATAGATGATGATTGAATTGATGATATAGCTGCTGCATGTGGGTTAATGATGGTTGATCGCCCATTGGTAGACCAAGCAATTGGTAGACTGAGATTGACGGGAAATGCCCCCCTTTGGTATTAAATGATTGTACCCTTTGGTAGACCAAGCGATGAACAATCAGCCTACTGTTCACCATATTTTACAGAAAACCCCTGGGAACGTATTGATACTTGGCTGGTTTGACGTTGCCAGGTGAGCTTCTGCCGGAATATGGCTGCTCAACTATGGTTCATGGTGGTTGAGATTGGAAATGGGTGGTACCCCTAATTTTTCCAACATTAACGGTCTGTAATAACACACCATGCATTTTTGGGATCACCATGGATCACCTATTTTGAGAAACCACACACATGTCACATGTCCAGTAATTATGGAATCAAGTTGGTGTACGTATATGTATGTAGGTGTACAATATGAACAAATCATAGAACACTCTATGGAAGAACAAGCTTGCGTACATCAAGCTGGCAGATGGCAGGGTTGGTTCGATATGGATGGCAGTTGGGTGATCCTGTTGCAGTCTGCGCTTCCTGATGCTTCTGAGCCCAGCAAACGATCCATACCTATCTCCTGATTGCAATGTGGTGGTTTCTCAAATCATGGGGGACCCCCGAAATTATCCATTGATAACCACATGGGTGTTTCTCAAAACAGGGGACTCACAGGTCACATGGAACCCCAAATCATCCAGTTTATCGATCCTTTTTAGTAATAAACCAACCATTTTCTGGGTTCCCTATTTTGAGAACCCCCCCCCCGGATGTTGCAATCCATCACTTTTTGTTCATCGCGCTTTACCACTTTTGAAGCTTGTTGATGGTAGAAGTCTGGAAGCAAATCCATCTCGCTGATAATTCGGTGGTTTACCTAGTTACCAATACCCCTGGTTACAGCGAAGGTGTTCACTTTCAGGGGGTTGTTTTTGGTATTGGAAGGTGGTTGATGAACTGGTGCAGTGGATCCATCACCAGTACCATGGGCGATACATGTCAACGCATATGATCATCATTTACTTGTGATACATGTTTATATTTGAAATATTTGATGCATATTTGGTTGATGGTTTCATCTGTACTTGGGATTTTCAACTCCTGGGGATGATGGCTTTAGTTGATGATGATATTTTTGGGACCAGTCACCGTTGCGCACCAACCAAATATCCATCATCAGGTTCCCAGTGCTGCATCAATAGCTTGCAGCTCTAGTGAACATCCCTGACATGACCAATCTCGTCTTTGTCGGGATGTTCATATTGGCCCATAACCACATGGGTGTTTCTCAAAATAGAGGACCAACCAAATCATTCAGTTTCTTAACAATTTATAGTAATAAGATGCAATAAACCATCTATTTTCGAGGTTCCCGATTCCCAATTCTAAGAACCCCCCATACCAACCAATCTATTATATCCATTTTGGGGGTCCCCTATTCTGCGAACTACTCTCTATATCCCAGCCACAATCCCTCGTTTCTGAAAATCCCCCCAGGGGCAGAGCACAAACCAGGTCGACGCACGCTTCACCAACTACTCGGGCTGCAACTTCTGCACTGGCACAGATCCCTTCACTCGTGGCCCGGCACAGCTGTGAGCCAACCTGAGATCACTGGCCTGGGAAACCAACAGATTACAGGGAGAGCCGGGAGTGAAACCTGGAGATCCACATGCGAAAACCTGGATGGCAGGATCACCAGAGATTTTCGCCAGGTATCTACCAGGGTGAGAGCTACAAATCGTGAATCAAAGCCAGTATTCATCAATCACCCGTGCCTAACGGTTCATAAGCACCTGTTTTATAGGTAATTATACTGGTCAATAGGGGCCAGCAACCAACAATAATGATTCAACGACCACTGGTTGGTGATTTATCTTTAAACCAGCAATGCTGTGGTGTTTATGCTTCGGTTTCCATCGCAGTCTCCAGAACGACTCGTTGAACTGGTTTGAGCCAATAGAAAGCTGGGTTGCAGCATCAGAGTTCCCATTTTTTTCATTTGGTATGTCTTTGTAGCTCATCTATAGTTTTTGTGAATAGAGAGCCGGGTTGCAATGATCTTTGTACCCTATTGGTATGTCATTTGTTCAGGTGGGGCCTCAGGGGTGAAGTTACAGCCTCCGAAGACCAGTCTGGCTGCCATGGCTGATGATCGGCGGAAATGACCAACCACCAATTCCACCTCATTTGCAGGAGGGAAACCAGATGAAATCATGATAAATCATGAGAAATCACATAAAATCATCAATTTCTGACGGTACAGCGTTGATGGACAGAACCCACCGATGGTACCCATTGGTTTGCGAAGCTCACCCTCAATTCATGGCTGTGAACCACCCGGCGATCATGGGTACAGACTTTGCAAAGCGTCACAACATAGTCCCAAACCTGGGAAGTGTCATCCTCCAGAAACTGCGAGATGAACTTCAATTGGGTGTTTCTGAAAATAGGGGTAACCCCTAAATGGGTGTTTCTCAAAATTGGGAACCCAAAGTTATGGTTGGTTTCTTACTATACATGACTGATGTGGGATGGTTTGGGGGGTCCCCTATTTTGAGAAACCCCCTAATCATCCCATATTCATGATTCTTTACAAATCCACCCACCATTTTTGCGGTCCCCTAAAGGTTTTCAAAAGCACCAAGTGTTCATGTTATAGCCACAGCGTCCCCGTCCCCAGTGCCAGGTGGGGTGGCTACTGCAATTCATGGCCCCGTCCCCAGTTCCGTCATCAGGTAAACCTTGCGAAGCAGGAACTTATGTTTGCGACGCTGGGCCAACCAGCTGTCGGGGTGTTGCTGCAGGTTTAACCATGGTCAATCTGGTTGGTGGTTTTAAACCATGGTTGAAAATGGTTAATAATAGGGATAGTGACCAACAACGATGGTTAAACAACTATCTGGTTGGTGGATTGATTGACATGTTTTATTTTCCCTCATAACTATTAGCAATTGGTTGGTTGACTAATATTTTTCAGAGTGGTTCAAACCACCAAGCAGTCAATGCTTAGTGCTGATTAATACGTAGAAGAATCAACAACTGATCGTGAATATGGAATCATACCAAGCTCCCTCGAAAGCTATTTGGGGCGGGCTTCTGGACCAAGTACAATGGGATTGTACTAAGCTGTTGTAGGGCTTATTGGGATGGGCTTTGGGAATCAAATGTGCTCGGAGAATAGTTTTTTGAGGCTGTTCAAGTGGGTGCAAGCACAGGCATTCCCCACCCTTATAGTCACTGGTTTCACATACTGTAGGTGTGGTTGCGCATGAGTGGCATTCTTGAGGATGTATCATGGACCATGCAAGTACACCCACAACAATCCAAAATGGAACATTTCAGGTTTTGGCTCCCCATTGATGGACAGGCTTGACTTGACTGCAAGCTAAAGGACAGCCTCATGATCTGGTAGAGCGGCACCTTGCAGGTCAGCCATGTCTTTGTTTATCATTTTCCTGCACCTGCTACATGTTTAGGTTGTTTGGTCTTGCAAACGCCAACAGAAGCGCATGGATCACGTTCCCAACCCGTCAGTGGTTTTGAACAAAAAGCATGACTACCACTCATTGTCATCAAGCACGGGGATCCTGGAAGACAAAGAACACCTTCAATCATGCACACTGATGCTCCCCATTTAATCAGCTTAGGGCAGTTCCCTGGGGTAACAACCAGGCCAATGGCAAACAAACCCAGCCTGTAACTGCAAGGCACTGAGCCATGTGTTTTCAGCATTGAACTTCCGCACCTTGGTATTGTTTGGATCAAAGCAAGAGGTGTCCTGCCCCAACAGATTTGATTCTCAGTGAATCCCTTTGGGCTTGAGGTTTCTTAGAAACTTTGACCACAATTTTAGTCGTTTTCAACACGCATGGCTCCAACATATCAACGCTCCAATTGTTTGGATTTCTTGTGTACAAGTTGTGACATCAACACACAATTTGGTATAGGCCAAAACAGGCTAACCAATCACGCACCAAAAAACGATCATTTTACTAGGAAACCATGGGTTCACTGGGGGTACTACGTCATGGCTTGGCACATACCCAATTGTTGTGGCTTGGCCAATCCAAGTGACCAAATCCTAAGGATTGCATGAATTTCATGAACCCCAAAGGGTGTGATCGTCGATTGGCTCCTTGGCGTCGCCGGGGTGGGGGAGTCAGTGGCAATCTGTTAGAGGTTTTCCATTGCCGATGTTTGCATTGATCTGAATCTGAATGAATCTGGAGCAGAAGCTTTAGCAACTATGGCTCAAGCAATTGTGACTCCCTGTCGGTCAGATACCAGAAGGAGCACCAGACTGCCACATCAGCATTCTTTTTAACAAATGACTTGTGTTGTTTCACAGGAGAATCCATCCCTAAATGACCAGTTCAGCCAGTCATCCCAATGATTGTTGGTCATTTCTGGTTCCTCACCCTAATTAATGTTAATCATCAATCCTGGATAACCATTGCTGGTTGTTAGTTCTGAATATCCATTACCTAATCCAAACGGAATTGTTGGTCATCACTGGTTCCTAACCAGTATAAACATGTATAAACCACCATAATTCATGATCAACCACTATTATTAACCACCCTTCGAAACCACCATTATTAACCACCATTCGAAACCACCATTATTGACCACCATTCTTCACCACCACTCTAAAACCACCATCAGTGGGTCATTACTGGGTACCCTAATCTTGGATTGACGCTTCACCCAAGCTTGGGACTTGGGTGATATCTACTCTCCACTTGGATGTGTACCCACACGGCGAAGGTCAATGGTCACAATTCCCAGGGTTTCAAGGGATTATAACCATTATAACCCACTTTTCACCATGGTTTCTAGGGGTTGGTTCAGCTACCAAACATAGGGCGTAACTACCCATGGCTTCACGTTCACCCCAGCTGCACATCCACCCACCAGTCAAGGTGGGAATGGAGACTGTCGTCCACGAGTTTGTACACGACGTGACGCAGAAATGTAAAGATACTCTGGAGGACGGGGGCTTCGCATGGGTTCGCCAGGTGCTGAGGTGGGTATGTGATCAGTGGTCAATATAGTGATTAATAATGATACTGTGCTGGTTAATATAGTGATCAATACAGTGGTCAGTCAATGTAGTGATCAATATAGTGTATGATGGTTAATAACAGGTGCTGAGGGGGGTGGTTGAGTCAAAACTGAAAGCACAAGAGAGGCTGTGAGTTATCTGGTGAGTGTGGTCATCAATACAGCTCCAAGTTGGAGGGAATGTTCGGAGAACTGAGCAATCTGGTTGGTGGTTTGAAACATGTTTTTTGTTATAATGGTGGTTAATAGGGAATAGTAACCAACAATGATGGTTAAACAACTACTAGTTCTAGTTGGTGGTTTGATTTACATTTTCTATCTTCCCTCTAGTGTGACCATCAACAAGCGGTTGGTTGACAAGCATATTTTTCATAGGGGTCGAAACCACCAACCAGTTGTATACGTCGCGTGTCTATTTTCATATGTATACATGCACATACATATTTGTTTTGACATACATTTACAGATATGTGAACGACCATGCATTTATTGAGATGTGCAAGTGAAACATGATATTTATTGACAACAAAGTATTGGGTATCGATGTATATTTGTAAAGGCTATGCCATTGCCACAGCTCATTTTGGCCTGACCCAGATGTAATGCCCATACGGAATGATTCAGGGGTACCCCATTTTGAGAAACCTCAATGGTTTTTTCGACTTTGATTGTGATTGCTTGCTGATGGCCGAATGTGCATGGATCCGTCAATATCAGCTCAACCCCGCCCCGCCCCATGGTCAAAATAAGATTAAGACATGATAAATAGCTGAACCCTCTCGCTCAAAATGGATCAAAATGGTCGATAGGCAAGCAGAGAAAGCATCTGATGAACCCGCGGTGTTCGATATGAGAGTCTCCCCCTTGGCGCACTGCACTATTTCAAGATCCATTCCAAGCCGCACTGTTGACCATGGACTATTAACCATTACAAAGATTATGGACCATCATGAACCAGCAATAGTGATAAAATTATTCTACAATTGATCATTACAATCTACAGACAATTATCAAGTATAACCACCCATGATTACTCACAAGTAGCATGGTGGCGGCCATATTTCACCATAATGTGAACGAACATTGACTAGCATTCATAATGATAGAAGCCATACTTCACCATATGAATCATACAGAACATGGTAGTAATAACCATAGTAGTAGTAGTAGTAGTAGTAGTAGTAGTAGTAGTAGTAGTAGTAGTAGTAGCAGCATTCTGACACCTCACGAACCACTACTACCAGGAGGTTTGCGGCCATGTGCGCTACAGCAAGTGGTGTCACTTGTGCCTGGCCCGACATGCTCACGTTCTCAACCAAAGCACTTGCAGCGTCCCTGGCCGCTGAGTGTCACCTGGGGGATGGGTGAAGATCAGGATGATCCATGGTAAAGCAGTCATTTTTAGCCATCTTTAGCGACCATTACACTCTGGTAAACTAACATAGCAATTGAAAAGCACTATACTTTAGAGAGAAACCCAGGGAAACCATGAATGGTTGGTGCATTTTCCATTGTCATGTTTATTACCAGAGTGTACTGACTAAAATTCTCATGGATCATTTACCATTATCAACCATCTTAGAAGAAACATGTCATGAACATGTACCACGATGAAACCATTATACATTAGCATTTATTCACCATCATGTACGACAACTAACCATCTTCTGAACCAGGTTGTCACTAGGCTTGCCCAGAGGAAGACCTACAATAGATGAGCTCGATAGAGTCTGATAGAGCCTGACAGGGAGTCTGGGGGGGTTGACTCTTTGCAAGGTCGGTCAACCCGCTATAAGTGAGTCAAGATTGCGATTGAACCAACTATGTTCATGTACCGTAAGTGGTACCCTAGTGAAGTAACCTAAATTGAAACCAAGGCCCACCTTGGTTTGACATGTTTGAGCGAGCAAAAAGGTCCACCAACAGTGCAAGTTGGTCGCATGAACCCATTTCAACTGCCCAGGAACAGTACCTGCTCGTGACTTAGGGATGTGGACATCCGTTTGGAGTATGTCCTTGACTCACAGCCATACCTATTTCTTCTTCCTGCAAGTTCACTTGTTTCACTTCTGACAAAGTTGCCCCACCCCCGAATTTGCGTAACAAGCAAGACGCGAAGTGGGAGATCCGTATTCATAAATCACCACCAATGACTTTCCGCAGCTGGGGGGTTGCCAAGTCAAATGGTAGGGTCGTCTACTGATATGGATCTCACATTAGGGATTGTCAACGGCTGAGTATTGTGGATGGTTTTGCCCATAGTTATATCATATTCAGTCGCCATGATGCCGTTGAAAGACATTACCCATAATACCCATATGAATTCGCCAGTAAAGATTGTTACTGATGGCTAGTGGCTAGGGCTAGTGCTAGTCAGAAAATTGTCCTGCGAATAATGCTAAAAGGTTAACAATTTATCCTGGTGAGAATGGTTGAACGCAATGAATGACTTGATTACTATGATTGATAACTGATAGTCATAATGATTAACCATTGCTCGCTAGACTGGCTGGTGGTTTCAAACATTTCTATTTTCCCGAGTAATCATTAATAAATGGTTGGTTGACTACTATTTTTTAATAGGGGTTGAATCCACCAACCAGTAGAATACTATTGTTCATTGAGAATAGCTACTGTGCTGAATGAACTGATGATCGTTATACGGATCTCTCATCGTTTCTGGGTAAGTTTCCATGGCTTTCTTTGCCTCATCAGAGGTGGGTGGAGACAGAATTCGCGAGCCGTTTCGGCGACCGTATGGGTCCCATAGCAGCTGAAACTAGAGTTGTGGCGACTATAAGAGTTGGGTTTACTGCTAGTTATACGGGATTTTCAATTCAGGATGTAACTGGTAGGGGACCCGTATTGTCACTTACTCATAGCAGTCTCATAGCAGGTAATTTATATATTGATAGATCGTGAACACCGTTATAATTCTTGGTTCATTCAGTTTGCCAGTATCAACCGCTATCTATTTCATAACTGACAATCGACCATTGACAATTCACACATGAATACCGATCCACAGTGAGTGGATATTCATACACATTGTGATTGTCAATAGCTGATATACCCGTATCAACCATACAGTTCATAGTTTGTTAACAACTGACATGTACAACTACATTATGAGTCATCAACCATATCCCTACACATTCTTAATCAAATACATATAGATTTGACAATTCACAGTTGATCAACCGATATCAACCCATCATTTGCCAGCTGGTGAAACTGGCCACTTTCATCTTCCCATCTTTTAGGGAACGCCCCAATTGTCCGGACCATGAGCGCGTGCCGATTTCAGGCTGATGCCGCTAGTTATTGTCCTGGCATTGGCTTCCCACTGTGCACTTCTGATTCCAAGAACTTCGATTGTTGGCACATGAATCTGGGGAGGAAGACCAAAGGACTGGCGGCGTTCTGTGGGGCAGACTGGGTGCTGTTTTTTGGGACAGGGGTGGACAAGCCCGGAACTGTTGGCCGTGCCAAACAGAAATGAAAACAGATTAAAGAGAGATTATTGATTGTATGTACATGTATGTACATTTAAGAGTACACATATTCTATGTTGTGTAGCTGTGACCTGTACCAACAGATACACCCATGCATTCCATTGCATTCCTAATCCCTAACATGCGATGATAAACGATGTATACTTATGTAATATTTAATGACCATACTACCTGTGAACAGGAATGTAACAGACATCTCCCGTTCATTCCCGTTCGACGTAGACATTGCTCAGTCATGACACTGTACCTAGTGCAGAAGTGAAAAATAACCATCCAATGTTGGTACGTACATGCAATACATTCAAACATGATTAGGGGGATAGGAATAGCGACAAGCCAAAAAAGATAAAACACATTGCTGTCCAAATGGTATTTTTGGCGTGCCATTATGAATGATTACAAGAGGGAATCGTAAGCAGAAATAAATAGAAATGACCAATTTTGGCATGCCCAGGTTGTAACCAATCAAGGATGCCCCGATTGTAAATGGCAGTGGGTCAAAACCCTGTACCCCTGGTTCCCCTATCATTGACCTTTGTTTTCCTTATTATTGGTTGGTCATTATCCCCCATTATTGGTTGGTTAATATTGACCCATAGCCAAATTGGTTAGCCAATTTTTACAATGCCAATTGGATCATCTCATTGGTGTCCTTGTTATCATGGTCTAAATTCCGCTCACCAAATTTGGTTCACCAGTGCTTCGTAACGCGTCAGTTTTTCAACAGTTGATCGAACCTCACATGTTGGTAGGCTTGTGCTATCCCCTTACCAACCACTCATAGAGAATAATTAGTCATGCTGAACCATTAAATCTGCTGCCAATGAATTACCAACCAGTAGTGGCTGGTTACGAATCTCCAACATTCTCGAATCGCCACTCCCCAGGAATCTAAGATAGCAATGGTCCCCTGTTGATGATGCTCAATTTCCGGTCAGCCGCGCTAGTTTGCCGGGCGGGTTGACAACCCATCTAGGTCTAATTCTACATCATCAATGGCAGTTACACAAAAGCGTCAAAACCGCCTGAGCAAAACACAATATCCTCTCAGTGGCAAGCCCGCAATGGCTTGCGAACCATGAACCCTTTTGTTACCCCTGTTGACAACCTATTTTTGTTCCCCGTATTGATAACCTATTTTTGATTATTTCCTGAGCACCAAACAGTCACTGGTACCACCTTGCCTGTCCCCCTGCCATTGCACCGCTGTGCCAGGACTTTGGTTCTCCACCTTTCGTACCTTGGTGACACACGGTGATGTCCAGTTGGTTGTTGGATCGTTGGCTGGTTGGTAGATCCAGTTGTCAACCACCATCAGTTCAATCATCCATATGGTTGGTTGATTACTCAACATTGATGGTTAAACCAATGGTGCATTTTTTTCGATGGAAATGTACAACCATGTGGTTGGTTTATCCACTGGTTATTACAATAAATTCCATATAAATGGATGTAAATAGCTAATATTGGATGATTTGGGGCATCACAATTTGAGAACCCCCCCCACTAGTGGGGTTGTTCCCAAGGATTATGATCATGATGTGTTACTGTCCAAGTTGGCTATATTCAACTACCCAATGATCAACAGCAAATTGTCCGAGTGGGAAGTGATCGCATTGTTGCTATTGCCGGTTGGTTACCACCATGATTTACCCTATCGTTGGTACCACAATACACTGATTGAAATTTCAATACCCCATTGTTACCATCAGTATCCATCATCAGTCATGAAACCATTACCTACCATGTGACCATTGGTGATCATTATTGGTAACCTCAAACCACTATTAGTATTCGTAACATCTAGTAACCATCATTAGTAGCCCGCACACCTTGCCCAGTGTAGCGTTTATTAGTAGCCAACCCTAGTAGCCACTATAACCACCATTATTGTCACTAAGCATTACTAGTAATCGAATGGCTATCATTAGTGAACTCAAAACCATTAAAAGTCAGAGGGTGGTCGCTAATATGAATCAGCCATTATGGCGACTACTTCTATTTGTAAAGGCCACTAATATTAATTGGCCATCAAAATCATTATAAGATATAAGGTGGTCCTAATATTGAGTAGCTTATTGTGCGTATAGTACTACTGTAAAGATACGATACCATCCTATAATCAGAGTCATGCCTTTAATAACTACTAGTGGGCATCATATAGTCATTCTCAGTGACCATCCCTAGTAGATGCTTATTACTGGGCGGATTATAGCTACTACCTTCGCTTTTTAGGCTTTTTGGGATATGAATGATTTTCCATTTTTTGCTACTAAAAGCTTGACTTTCATTTTTCGCCACTAAAAGTTAGACTTTCAGCAAGGGATCTAAAAGCCACCGAGATTTGAACTACTGCTTGGTGCTTGCGCTGCCGCCACCGCGGCAGCCAGGTGAAGGCTATTGCGACGCCGCGGCCGCAGACGCACCTTGTAGCTGGAAGGCGTGCAGGAGGGCCAATGGAAGCCGGGGAATGGCTATGGTGGTTGATATATATATATATATATTTTTCTTTTTTTTGAGATACGTAAAGATTTGGTTAATTGATGGTTGATAGTGGTCGATAAGGATTGAGTAGTCATGATAGGTCATGAATATGTTTGCTTAATGGTTAATAAATGATTATGGTTGATGAATCTTATGGTTGATGAATGGTTGATGAATGGTTGACAGTGGTTTAAGGAGGCATTATATATGGTTAATCATGGTTAGTATTTGTTGATATAAATGGTGGTTGATGGTTGATGAATGGTTAACCCATGGTAATGGTTGATGAATGATTGGTTAATGGTTGATGAATGGTAAATCAATGGTTGACGGATGGTTAATATTGTTGCCATGAGTCGTTCATATATGGTTTGACCATGGTAATGGTTGATGAGTGGTGGTTCATGTTATACATAGGTCTGTTGATAGTGGTTGATGAATGGTTCATTCGCCTTGATAGTGGTTGATTAATGGTTCATTCGCCTTCATGCTCATGATAAGACCCGCAATAGTTCATGAATGTAGGGTAGGATAATAGCAGGGTCATCGACCTGGTCAATCATGCTTTGATGAATGGTTGATGTGCTTACGGGTTGGCTCCAGCTTGAATGGTTAGCAAGCTGGTCTCGACAGTCGGCAAGCATAGGCATACGCCAACAATCAAGGTCATCAACGCGACGCCGTCTGTCGGGCTTCACGCGGTCAAATCCCGACGCCCCCAGAAATGGGGTTTGACCATGGTTCCCGTGCCCCGTGCCATCCCCCAGAATGTTCATTGTACAAACGGGGTAAACCACCCATTTTTGGAAGACATGGGACAAAAACATTTTTTTTCGAAGAAACCAGTGAACAACATGAAAAAAATAGAAAGCACCACAATATCATGTTCAGGATATTTCAGGATCATAGATCGCAACTTTTTTTGACACAGAGAACATACTTTCTGGCTCCCCCCGTATCACAAAAACGTCCTTGATCGACCCTGGCCCTCCCCTGGGACATGGCACCAGGTGTTGTCATCTCGAACCATCAAGGAGGACTGTGTCAAGAGGCGGCTGGCAAACACAGTGGTGGCGGCAAACCCTGCGTGTTGCTCAGCGGAACTTTGCGCGGCGAGGGCAGAAGATTGCAATTGTTGGTCAATGGTTGGTGAATGGTTGGTTAATGGTTGGTTAATGGTTGGTCCATGGTTGGTTAATGGTTTCTAAAATGGCAGGCCACCACAAGCCACCATGGTATGACTGACTTTTATACGTTAAAATCACAGTACATCCACATATACGTCATGGGGTACGGGGCCCTGGACCGACGCCGCAATATGGCGCTTGTGATGCGGGCCACCAGTCCGAAACGCGATCTGGCGCTGAGGTTTCAATGCATGTGGTCCCAACAAGAGCAATCACTCCTCAGCCTGTTGGGTCGAATGCTTTTTCACCACGGTGCTGGGGCCAGAGGCGTCTTTCGGCGTGATGATCAGTGCGCTGATGGCGGTTTGATTTCCGAGACTGGTTCAGCGTGATCAAAGCGTATGGTGAAACCATAATCGACCATCATAAATATATGAAACAGAGGATGTGATTAATCAAGCACACTCATGATTCTTGATCTCTCATGATGGTGAACTAGGCAAATGATATATGGCTGAATGTGGTTCCTGCGAGGCAACAATTTCAGAAGCTGACGGTGGATTTCACATTGCTATTTGAGGGTGACGTTGCTGAATGATAGCTGTTAGCAATGAGGATTCACAGCAACGACTACAATTATTCGTGAAACTTCACTTTTAAAGAACTAACAGTGCAATGTAACCAGCAATGGCACAAAACCTTATCAAGGGTAGAAATTAACCAACAGGAACTACTGAGGATTGGTTCGGTACTTTCGTGCATGTCCATATTTTTGGCAAGCCATCAAGCCATCAAAAAATCATGATACATCTTACGATTTTTAACTGCATATAAAAAGCTGGTAGTGCACGCTTTGTTTTGGCATCCACATGGATAAACCAAACACCCATTCCCTTTTTTACATGTACGTAGATATAGATAAATACACATCAACATATTCGCATGTTCAGATCCCCACACATGTAACTCTGTAATATTGTCTATACAAACACGGTACTTATGTATGCAAATAAAACTATACATATTCATATCATACATGTGTAAATGATTTATAAACATAATCAGACATGTACACATGTACGTAAACATATACACATAAATGATCATAAATGTATGTAATTATTCTAATTCTGTATAGATATACATATCTACAGACTACATTGTATACTTCATTATATAGATACATAGTGCTACATATCCACAAATGACATGATGTATATATATATATATGGTGGTTTCTCAAAATAGAGTCCCCTGAATCATCCATTGATAATCATTTTGAATAATTAACCCACCATCTTTTAGGGTTCCCTATTTTGAGAAACAACCATGTATTTATATATATAACCTATTTTGAGAAACAACCATGTATATATATATAACCTATTTTGAGAAACAACCATGTATATCTATATATATAAATATAGTTTTTGCATATATCTAGATCCATTTATTACTTGTGTTCCCAACAGCTGGCGATCCCAGGCACAACTCCACCACTGTCACAGGGATGCCCTTGGAAACGCTGACGGACGCTTGGTCCAGGTCCTTCAAGGTGCGGTGCCCCGTGGACCTTGGAACCATGGCGGCGTCCAGCTTCAGCGGGCAGATGCGCATGGTTCAACCGTTGGTTTTGGGTGTTATGTATGGTAAAAATTGGTTTTAAACAACTGTTTATTTAAGGTATAAATTGGTTTTGTATGGTAAAAATTGGGTGTTTTAAGGTGTTGTGTATGATTTGCGGTGGTTTATTTTTTCCGTGCGGCTCTGCCATTCGCTACATGATGAAGTAGCGTATGAGATAATTGATTCATCATCAGCCATTACTAATGGTCACGATCAACCATTGTTATCCAGCCAAAATCAGCTATCAAACCATCGTATCAAATTTATTCAGCTTCTAATTGCTAGTGAGCATGGTTCAATCAAATAATGCTACCAGTACAAACCATCCTATTCAGACTGTTGATCAGCTCAGAACAACGCTAATCAGCTGGTGGTTTCTCAAAATAGGGGTACCCTAAATGGTTTACTACAGTTAATTATCCATAGATGATTTGAGGTACCCCTAATTTTAAGAACCCCCCAGCTCATTATTTTCACCAATCAATCGCTTATTTCTATAGTCAATGGTTGGTTGACTAATACTTTTCATGACGGGGTGGTTCAACCACCGTCATTCTTCGCCGTTTCCATCTTCCGCTCGACGTTTCGCTGGACGAGCCATGTCAGCTGCGCCAGGTCTGCCCACATGTTGACGAGCCATTGACCTTCGTCACCTGGCCGCACCGTACCAGGACGACGCCTGTGATGCCTTGGGCTTGGGGAACTTGCGCCATGGGACTGGACCTCTGTCATCGCTGGACGGCTGATGTTTCTGTCGGCTTAGCAGGACTTCCTTCCACCGATTCAGCCGTGGGAATTTCTTAAGTCATAGGGGTACCCCCCAAATCATCCAATAGAAACCATTTAGAGTAACAAAGCAGCCATTTTTGGGGCTCCCTATTTTGAGAAACCATCAGGTGGTGCAGGGTGTCTTCCGCTGATTCTCCAGCATGAAAAACGTGTAGACCAGGACGGTTTACAGAACGTGTACATAGCTGGGTACGTGTATTCATACATCCAGTTAATGCATATGTTGTATACGCGCGTTACACATCGTTACACGCATTTCTATGCATCTATGAACAATAATACTCGTTCACAGCACCCTGAAGCGAATTCAATTTCATTCCTTTAAATGTACAGAGCGAATACGGAATTGTCCCTTGAAATGCACGACAAATCAACTTTCTGTACTTGTTGCAGATGGTGCAGTGATGTAGTTAGATGGCTTTCTACTTCAAGATTGCCGCTGCATGGTATGATAGCAATGCACAATCATGTATTTGTACACTGTACTGGTGCCTACGGATTTTGTCATGTGTATGTACAAGGAGGCATATGGTGCTTGCGTCGCGCAGATGTACACCTAGCAATCTTTCTATTTCCCCTAGGGTTCTGTTTATGCTTGTTTATTGCTCTGTCTACTGCCCAGGTGGTCTGATGGCAAGGAGACAGAGAGCTGTTTCGGAAAGGGGACAGAACGGGATGGATATCTCACCAATTCTAGTAGGACTAAGATCTGTCATTTTGTTGATGCATACATAGAGGGATGTTTCATGTTGCACACACAGATGTGTGATCCAATCATTTTTTCAAGACAAAGATGGTGTGTCACGGTAGGTGAAAGCTTCACCATGATCAACACAGGTGTTTGTACAAATAGGGGTGCCCCTAGATCATCCAATAGTGACCGTTGATACGTGGTAAAAAAACCATTTTTAGAGTCTCAGATGGCTTGAGAAACCACCACGTTGACATCGAGCAAAATCTAGACAATCATTGGCATTTACAAACTGCCACGTTGGTCAACGTGTCCAAACTTCGATTTGTTAGTGAACAACCGGTAGTGTTGGTAGTCTTACCAGTTATGATATCACTAATTGGCTCTAATATCCCAAGTTGGTTGATAGAACTTAGATTGTTTGGTGAATATAGAGGCCAATTAGTAATATAAAAAAACTGGTAGTTGTTTGAACAGAGCTATTTCCGTGAGTTCCCGGGCATCGCGGCATGGGTGAACCAACTTCGCTATGAGGTCGGCTTCGTTCCTGCAAAATCCTTAAATCTTAAGATGTTTAATTAAGGATATTCAACGCCTTTCTGGCTTTCTCTTCCTACAGTGGTCGATAATGATTTTCATCCCACCTTTGTGCAAAGGGTTCAGCTGATTGACATCACACCAAGCAACTGTTTCTCAGCGCTTTGCTCGACGGTATCCGTGGGTTCTGTATTGCTTGCCCTACTCTTGCAACATCCTGGGCCATGGAATTGGGGACAATTTGGATTTGTTGAAAAATGGTGGTACCTACCAACCATCCAAGTTCACAGCCATTACTATATGGAAACCACCAGCAACTTGGGGGTACCCCACGGCTTTGGACAAACTCATTTATGTATGGACAACTCCCAAGAATTCCCAAGACCAGTTCAACTGCTGCATCGCAGGATGATCTGAGTCCCATTTTCGCTTACAGCACGCTGTGACAAGCAGCTCTTTAGCTTAGTGGACAATGTCTCACAGGAGCTCTTAGCAGGTGGATGAGTATGAATCATGGTACCTAGCTAGTAAGATTAAAACGAACTCAATTTCACCAATGAAGACAGCTATAATTCTGGGATTTGAAAGATGCAATTCCGCAACTCATGCACTATGGACAGCGCTCATGTTTCAGCATTTCCTTCTTGATATTTTGTTGGCTTTCGTATCACTCATTTGTTGGCTATATCAAGCGTATTGCGCTTTCATCGTACTAGTTTTGCTTTGTTTTGCTTATATCTTTCATTGGAGTAATCAAATTGAATGTTGATCAGACTCTCATTTCTTTGAAATACTATTACTACAGCTATACACATTAGAACAATACATAGATCTACGGCATTCACCATCTTTTTAGACCTATTCACTCATACCATGAATTAAGCCACCATTGGTCAGCCATACCATGAGTAAATCATCCATTACTCAACCATTCACCAACCATTCACCAACCATTCACCAAGCATCCACCAACCATTCACCAAGCATTCACCAACCATTCACCAACCATTCACCAACCATTCACCAACCATTCACCAACCATCACTGGTTGATGAACCCATCGTTGATCAACTCCACAGGATGTTGAACTCATCTCCCTTGTTTGGAGCGGCGGCGTTGCCGTCTGGATCCAGATCACTGAACAGCAGCACAGCGGCGTCCCGGCACTCCATTTTCCAGTGATCGACTTCCAGGGTACAAAAAAAATTGCGCTGCGCAGTGAGCTCGGTCCAAATTCAACGGTTGGTGGCTAGCACTTTGGAAGAGATGTGGGTATGGGTCAAGCAGTTAACCATCAATATTGAGCAACACGTTTATAGGGAAAACAAGCCGGTTAATGTTGGGAACCAGGGGTACAGAGTTTTGACCGCCATGTGGACATATGGCGATTTCTCAAGCCAGCTTGGGGACCCTCGAGTTATGGATGGGTTACCTACGATAAATGATTTAAACAGGATGATTTGGAGGACCCCTAATTATTTTGAGAAACCACCATACATTCTTATAGATGTGCCAGCTGCATATGTATGTGTATACATTAATTTAGTTTTTGGCGCGCCCGTCAATGCCCTGACGATATTAATTATTGGTTGCCTCAGATGATCTGAATTTTTGGTATGCGGATCTAAACCCTAAGCACCATGAACATTTGTAGGTACCCAGACACCAAATCAGCTACTGGTTATGATTGCTATGCTTGGTAAGTTTTTGCCGTGTGGTTTCATCTCTGGGCAGCTGAGCCAGTCTATCGAAGGGAAGATTTGCTGGTTCTGATGTCAGCTGGTTGTGTTCTCACTTCAGGTTTTACAACTCAGATTACTTCAGCTTCTTCAGTGGGTAATTTTCACATGTGGGGGTTTCTCAAGTCATAGAGGTACCCCCAAAAATGGTTGGCTTGCTACTACTAATGGCTGATACGCTGGATGATAACTGGGACGTCCCCTATGGCTTGAGAAACACTCACATGTTGACACCTAATCTGCTGCCAAATATGGGTGTTTCTCAAAATAGGGGACCCCCCAAATCATCTTATAGTGAACCATTTATAGCAAATAAGCCACAATTTTTTGGGTCCTCTATTTTGAGAAACTACCATATCACCTCCATTGGCGCCCCGATTTTTGATCCATTTGTGCAGCAACCATTTCTCGCTGCAACGGCAAGACCGGGACCATGATCATGGTGACCTTCCCCAGTTGCAGCACGTGGCACCGCACCCAAGTTGTATCACGGCAGGACCATCACTGGAAGTGATATCTGTTATTGTTATTATTACTATTAATACTGCTATTATTGTTATTAGTATTCCTATTTCTATTTTTATTATTATATTATTGTGATTATCATTACTATCAATACTGTTATTTTTGTTATGATTACTATCACTATATTGATGTTGTTCAACAATGTTCAACACATCACATCAGTTATCTATATATATATATATATATATACACACTATTTTATGCCAGTTTATCAATAGTTGATCATATCAAACTTATAGCTTGGTCAATGGCTAAAATCAACGCTATCTACATGGTTTAATTATCATTGACCATGAATTTGGTCAACCCTTATTGTCCCGTATTATTTGACGACCATCGATTATCTGCCTTCAATTAATCTGGTTGGTGGTTTCAAACACGCTTTATTTTCCCTAGTAATGATTCACAAATGGTCGGTTGACTACCATTTTTCATAGGGGTTGACATCATCCAGCAGAAATCGAATAGTTGAAATTTTGGCCATTGACCAAGCTATATCTACCAGAGACCATCACTGGTGGTCATCCAACAAGATCGACTCTTCGGGGCGGCCGCAGGTCTGTACGTTTGGGGTGGCACGCATGGCACCAACTACCCCACGGAGCGCTGCCATGGGATGTGTGGTGCTGGAGATTATCTAAGCCGTTGGCATCTCTGGGGGAGTTCGTGAGATGTGGTGATGGGTCGATATGAATCAACCAATAATGGAGGATAAGAACCAACAACAACGGAGAAAATAATGGTTAATACTAGGGGAGCAAGGGGTACAGGTACAGGGTTTTGACCCACTCCTAGATGTATTGTTAGCCCAGGTTGCAAGGAAAGAGAGTCGATCATCAACAATCATCACGATAGATCATGATCATTGGATGATTCTCAGAGGTTTGCTATGCAGCTATGGATGAGACATGGTAAACTGGTATAGCATGATCGTTGGATGATTCTCAGAGTTTTTTCTATGAAGCTCATTGATGAGAATGCTGAATCATCCAATGATCATGGTATACCACCAATTGGTATGTTTTGCTATGCAGCTATGGATGATTTCATGCTGAAGAAGTCCTCCTTTAGTTGGTCATTCCCTGTGGTTGGCTGATCTTCAGGCGCTATGTCCAACAGCGCCCTCTTTTGTCGCTGGCCAGCGGTCATATCCAGCGAGTTGTGACTGGAAGAAAGTGCTTAGAAACGACAACATTTTCTAGTTTGTCAGGGTGCTAGTTTGCTTAGAAAACATTTTCTAGTTTGTGTTTTTACATCTGTTTTCCCAATATGTGAAAGGTTTTTGATTGATTAACCAAAGTTTTTTTGGATGGCTTGGAACCACCAACCAGTTCTAGTGTGGTAACGGCAACATTTTGATGTGCCCCAAAACTAAAGAAAGTGGTTTGAAGGTTGATGTTAGGAAACAATGAACTGGTTTGCAGATACGCCAGAGCGTATGCAAATGAGGGTTGGTCAAAGTTGCTGCTACTCGCAGTCATATGGATTCAGCGATCTTTGCCCTGCCCGTGACCCAAAATGATCTGTTCAGTCGGGAAACCATCCTACATTTATGCATATTTCAATATCATTTGGAAGTTCAACGAAACAATCATCTGTCGACCACATCCTTCAAACAACAAGAGCCAGGGTGGCGCAAGGAAGTTTACAACAGGATGGTGACAGCTTGCTCCCAATGGGGACGCTGACCTGATACCAAATCCCAAATGTCTCCGGCCAATGGTATTTGTTGATATAAACAGTCAAGCCTACCAGGTTTTTGATGGCTGTTGTTTGTCCCATGATTTCTAAGCATTTATGCAATTATGTTTGTATTCAGTACATCTGTTTGTTGGCCTGCTGTTTGCTATCAAGTGCATTTGCGGTCCTCCTCCGCTCTGACCAGACTGTTCTGTTTTGGTCTAGTATTCTTCAGGACAAAGCTGATATATCTATCTATCTATCTATCTATCTATCTATCTATCTATCTATCTATTTATCTATCTATCTTTATATATATATATATATGGCATGCGGCCAAAAGTCATGGTCAAAGATTTTTTTTAAAACGACGTTAATGCCAATGTTGTTCCATGCTTAACAATTTCGTTAAGTGGCGGGCCCCCAGCTAAATGCAGCAAAACACCAGCTAGGCGCTAGTGCAGCGCTAGCACCGCGCTAGCAAACTGATCTACTGGGAAAAAAGTGATTCAGTGATCAGTTTTTCCAAAATGAAGTCGCTATTTCGCGCTAGTGTGGCGCTAGCACGGCGCTAGCAAAAGTTACATTTCTGGGTGTTCAGAGGACATCTCCTTAGATGACCATCCATGTTACAGCTTGTTGCATTTAGGAATTCAGTTTTTAGCAACTCATCATCCAAAAACAGTGACACCTCCCCCTCAGACGAGTGAACAAAAAGAGTGCAAAAGTCCCGCGGTAGTGTGTACTGCACCAAATGTTTACATGAAGTAGTTTTTCTCACAATTTTGCAGGGTCTCCGCAAACAATTACGCCAAGCAGCGGGCCCCCAACTAAATGAGTCTTTAACGTCATTTCTGGGAACAAACATTTTGACCATACGCCATATATATATATCTGATATTTTACAGAAATTATAAGGGATTCTGGCCACAATCAAGTGGCGTGAGAAATCTAGGTCATTTAAATTTACTTTCCTTAACGGGTTTTACTCCCTTGTATAGAGAAGTCTATTGTAAACCCCTGGTAAGATTACCATGGGATACCCATTCTCGAGTCAGTCTTCTGAATTTGAGCCTGCTCCATTGATGTCATGGAAAGCAGGGGTTCGGAAGGTGTTCCACAATCAACCTGCCTGATGGTTGCAACCGCTGTATCAATACCATCAACCAACAAGTCCTAGTCGTCAGCTACGTTGGTTAAAATGTGTTGACAAGTATGAATGATGATAGATCGGAATTCACGAATTCTTCGCCGTCAGCCCTTATAGACCACTCTTAATCACGCTTAATGACTTATGGTTCATGGTGACGGTTGATAATTGTGTTTCAGAATGCCACAGTGATAATGGTCAGAAACCATGATGAAACCCTTTTGAACCATAATTAAAATGCCAAATACCTTTCATTAAAGCACCAATTGCCCATGATTAACCATATGTCGATTAGTCATTCTTCCACCATCATCACAAAACCAGGATGAACATATTCAGGGAGGTGCTGCGCGCGAGGACATGTACAGATTTGATCTCTGCACCAAACAGCTCGGGGGCTCTGGCAGCTGCATCCACGCAAGTCGTGTAAAAAGTTTTGGTTGACGGTTATGCTAAACTGGGTGGCGAATCCAGCCACTATCCTAGATTTTTTTGGGGGATTAGATAGGTTTACCATATTTCATATACCCACTAACAATCCAACTTGATGCAGAGGATCTCGAAGCCACCAGGTCCATGATGATGCTTAATGGCTCATTGACTTACTACTCATGAGTATAAACGATGATTAATTTATATGGTAAATGTTGATGATAGATGATGATACATGATGAGTACCACTGCTCATGCATGCTTTGCTTTGTACTGTGGAAGCATTCGTTTGGAAATGGTAAATGGTGACGTTAAGGACTGATTAGTGTATAGTTGATCATGCGTAATTACAGTTTCATTTGGATGATGCTTAATGAGTACTTCATGATGATGAATGTTGACAAGTTTATAATGACTAATAATACTCATTTTTGTATTGTTTGCATGAGCCAAAGACACAATGGACTGGAGCAACAACTGCAGATGTTGCGTGCCGGCGTGGTTGCACCATTCCATGACTTCACGCATGTACAGTTAACTGAGGATATGAGAACAATGGCATATTTCACCACACAGTACACACAGGCATTGCTGCATTGGGCTAAGTTGTTACAATGGCCCATTCACCCCGTGGATGGACCCGGGGGAACTTACATTGAACTGCTGCTGTCTTTCTTGCGAACCACAGGGTTGACAGTGCCCGTGAACATGGCCGCAGAATATGCTCAGACACGGAATTTCATGTTGAGACACCAGTCTCCGGAAGCTGCCATGCAACCTCGATCGCGGAGTCAAGACCTTCGAGTGTTTGCTTTTTCCCTGGAATACTTGAATAAATTAACTGGATGTGCTTTCTTTCCACTGAAGAAGAAGGCCTTGGTGAAATCGCTGGGATTTGTGGGAGTGCCTAAGGCTCGTAGTGGTTTTACAGTGCGATGTGGGTACCCGCATGAGCCTCAGATTTTACATCACATTGCTCAGACTGTGAAGCTGGATAAGACTATCTGGACGATCAATGCCATTCCGGATTGCGAAGGGGCCCCAGATCCACTATACGGGCCCCATGTAGACGATGGTCCTGGAAGTTCGACGTCGCGGTTTTGCCGCTTTCAATATCGAAGGAAGAAACAAGTCCGACAAGCTGGATGATGCAACTTCTTAGTGGGACTTTGTGTGTCAGCTGCAAGGACGTTTCAGTGATGGTTGGCGTAGTTGTACCCAGTTTGCCTGTGTGGCATTGTACATCTTTTTAGGTTCCTGACCCTGTCACCTAGGAGGCAGGCTCAGACTCTTGAGACAAGCAGCCGCAGCCAAAGACACAATTATGGTCAATTGCGTTTGTCTTAAGCGTTACATGGAGATGTGTTTTGTCGATTTTACTTGCAAAAGGATAGGGGATGGCCTAAAAACGATACCCCAAAGGAGTACTCCAAGACTTGGAAAACGATAGGGGTTTATCACTATAATATCATACGCCGCCACATGTAACATGTAGTGCCCCTCTCGGGTATAAGTTGGTTGTGGAGCCATTGGTCTATAGTCGGTATCACCTAAGCTACCTGGGAGGATCCACTATGGAGTGGCTGAACTCAGCATGAACATGATGCTGTTCCTGTCTTGTTTTTGACCAAGTGACCAGAATGGTTGGAGATTTCCCACATGATACCCTACCCGTTTACTATTGTCCTTGTTGGTTCTGATTCTCTAGCATGTGAAAATAAGTCCTTGGCGATGATTATTCCCATTTCATTCATTAAAGCATCATGATCATGAACCTCTGGAAATATTATTGCATGTAACTATGATTATTCAGTTGTGTGAATTCTTTTCTTCAAACTGGCTATTGGCTTACTACCATGAGCAGCTAGCTAGTACTTGTAGCATTGACACTGAAACCAGGTGGTAGCCCGGAACGTTGCCTACCAGGCCAGCTGACGAATCTTATAGCAACCATAGGGCGGGCTACCCTCGTTGTACCGAACTGACCTCGAATAATCGATTTATGCCAGTCCTGATGTAGGGGAACCCTACAAATGGTGAGGTTATTTTGATAAATGGTCAATAAAGAATGAAACCTATGTTCAGCCATTTATAGTCATAAACCACCATGATTCTTTCATGGTGGCTGCCAGCTATCCCTCGTGAAGCGACCAGATGATTAGGGCCACCATTCGCCGAGCCGCGACTCACGGCGTGGGGCTGCGCCAAGGTGGGAGTACCTCATCACCAGTGGCGATTGCCCTTGTGGAAGGTGCGGGCACATGGCGGCACAGGGGCCACCATGGTTGGAACCTCCGGGACCTGGGCACTGACCCGACTCTACAATCCAGCTCCGTGATCTTGGATGAGGCAAAACACATGGCAAAACCGAAGAAAATTCATGAAATTGAGATAGAAATATGATAGAAACCTGATGAACCATAATATATATATATATTTTTTTTTTTGGTAAATAGAAACCTAGAAACACATCAAATACTTGGGCTCGATTCCTTTCAGCTAGAAATCATTGTATCGTTGTGGATCTTTCCGAGGCTCACGGTGGATTCTCCCCGAAATGCCCAGGAAAAAAATATTCAGCCTCTGTCGGGTTGTTTAAAGAAGCGCCCCCAGTTTGCGGATGGTTGCTGGTTGGTGGTTTGATTGGCATGTTCTATGTATAGGTGATTATAATCAATAGTGATGGTCAAAAGGAATGGTTAGCCATTATATTTGTATAGGTGATGATAACCAACAGGGGTATAGGTATATTGTTCTTATTATTATACTGCTTAATGGGGGATAAGAAGATATTATTAGAATGAACAATGATGGTCCAGCAACTACGAGTGTTGGTGGTTTGATTGACATTTGTGTGTGTTTTCCCAAATGTATTACCACGTGGTTGGTTGACTTGCGCATGTTTGACGGGGTGAGCCAACCACCAAGCAGTTTCCTACTGACTTCATGGTTCCTACAATTTTCACGGGATCCCTGCTGCAAGGGGATGACAATAATACCAGTGCAAGGTGCTGACGCACCTGGGCGGATTACCATGAAGTCAGAACGTCTGACGCGTGGAGGAAGGAACCTGAAAATCAGTCGGTGCGTCAGGAGGCCAAGTGGACCATGAACTCATTGGGAGACTTGACAGAAGCAGCATAATCACGCGTTTAATGGTTAATTATAAGGGATAGTAGCCAATAATAATCAGCAAAGCTGTTGACATTGGTTGGACAATGGTGGTTCGTGGCGGTTAATGGTTAATTATAAGGGATAGTAGCCAATAATGGTGGATATATGCCAACATATATTGTCATTATGAACCCCTATATGGCTGTTTCTCAAGACATTTGACCCTGAAAATCATCCATTAATAATCATTGTTTATCTATTACGTGAGATAAAAATTTCAGATTGTTGACTTATCAGATAAAGAAACCATATAATCAACTATATGGTGGTTTCTCAAAATAGGGGTACCCAAAAAATGGTTGGTTTATTACTATAAATGACTATTAATGGATGATTTAGGGGTACCCCTATGGCTTGAGAAACCACCATATAGTCAACTATATGATCACGCATCGCTGTCCTCAGCGTGCTTCACCCTGTGACTCATGCTACCTCAGCGCTGAGCCTGGAGCCACGCTCGCCAGGTATCGGCACCAGGCCATGGTGAAGGATGATTTGATGTACATCGTGGGTGGATCAGGCGCAGGGCCTGCCTTGCCGCAGGATCAGCCCCTCACCATGGTAACTCAGCTGGATGAATGAAGCGGTGACACCGATTGGTCATGTTGGTAAATCTTAAGAGGCAACTGTCAAGATGAATTCACAAATTCCTTCACTACCACGGCCGCCCCCGAAAAATGCACAGCGTTCCCTCAGTAAAAGCGCTTGGGCTCGAACGGCAAGGTGTCACCCATCAGGAAGGCCATGGTTAACCTAGTCTCATAGGTTGAGATCCCAGCGCGGAACATGATACCCTGAGCCTTGATCACTTAAGGAAACAATCTGAACCCTTAGCCTTGATCTCAACCAGTTGATCCCATCGCCTGGGATGTAGATTTGCTGCCACTGAGCCGAGATTTACGACTTGCAAAGTACTGCTCTGTCGTTCATGGATTCCCTGGAAATCTTTGTGGGGAAAGGCTGGCAAGTGAAATTTCACTACCATTTGGACGAGCATCCTTTTTGATTGATCGTAGATATGGACCATAACTTGCAGATAGATAGATTGATAGATAGCATCGCTGCTGCGCAGGCATCAACCGCTACGGAGATGTTTGGACCTTCCACTTTGGCACCAACGACCCCCCGGCCTGTTGAGATCGATGGGTGCCAAGTGCTGGGTCGAAGTTGCAAAAAATAACGATGTGCGCATACCCAGAGACGCGAACTGTTCATGCTTACTCGCTGCTAAACTAACTTGGTTGCGTTGATACCCCAGCATTTCTTCATTCCGTGTAATGAGAGATCCATATCAACAACTCCCCCAATATTTCATGGTAAATGATCACCAGCTATGTATGGTTAAAACTCGGTGAGTTTCCCTATGGTGATCTTCAACTTCAGCTGCCTGCCACTGGCGGAACCACCATGGTTTTCTGGGTTTTCGGGGGGGCCAGCCCAGCGCTTGGGATCTCTCCGAAGCGGAAATTGGATCAACAAAATCCGTAAGAACAGAGTAACTATAACTAAACTATTTGTTGATTTTATAGATAAAGTTATAACTATATCATAGTTAAGTATAACTATAGCTATAATCAACAATATCACTATAATATTTGGAAGAAGGTCAAATAAATAACTATAACTCGATGGAGCAACTGCAGTAACTAATCATAGTTGACAAAATGCATAACTACAGTAATCACATCTATAATATTGGGGAGTTCTCCAAAGATTACGGAAATATAGATGTAGTTACGTTGACGCCCGGAACCACCCGGTCGTGATTTTGATGTTAAGATCAGCAAATCGGATACCAACAAGCGGCTTCAATTGTGAAAGCACAAGGATGCAACCAACAATTACTGTACGCCCAAACATTTACCCCACCCTTGCCGTCCCTCAAACGTGTATGAATTCTGCAGGAAGGAACAGGATTTTTCAACACCACTATCAACCATTCCTTACTAACCATTACAAAACATTATCAACCATCATCAACCATCATTCACCATCACTAACCATTATTCACCATTCTCAACCATCATTAACCACCATAGCTTATACCCATCCACCCCATTGGGTGAGTGACAAGAGCCAACGGTTCATGCCGGTGGCAGCCAGGTTTGGAGAAGAGTCATTTGCAGTGGTCACTTCGGCTGCGCGCGGCGAAATGCCGCGGCGATTTACCATGACATAAGGAGGTTTATGAATTTGGATCGTGATTAGGGAGTGATTTAGTTGGGGTTTTAGGAATCTAAATCGAAAGGAATTGTTTTTGTTTTCTCAAAATAGTACTAAACCACTAGCACTTGATGGTAAATCACCCCGCCATGGTGAAACTGCTGGTTCTTCAATCAGAAATGCATCTCCTAGTACGAACCATTATCAAACATTATTGTGGAGTATTTTTTTCTGAAACCATTGTAAACGATTAAAATTCTCATACTAAACGACTATCAAACCATTATTATTCGTTATTATCAACCATTATGAAGCATTGTCAAACCATTCTTACCATTACATAAATTCTAAATTCAGACTCCGACGAGTCATTTTCTCATAGCCCCGGAGTCGATCGGATGATTCTGAGTGATGTACTGTCTTTGCTTCTCACACAACTAGTCATTAAGGTCCTTAATATGGAGGGAAAGGATAAATATTAACCATCAACGATAGGGGATAGTAACAAACATTGGCCGGGAAAACCATGGTTAATGACGGTACACCAGGGTACAGGGTGACCTCTATGGCGAGGGAAAGGCTGCCACGAACCACCCAAAAGCACGTGTGCGGCTCGTGACGTGAAGCTATCTCAACAGTTCGAGACGGGCTTTGAGGTGAATTTGTGATATTGGAATCTCAATGATTTGGCTAGTGATTAATATCACAAGATATGATATTATAACCCACAATGAATATTACTAACATCAATCTTGTGATATTTGAAGTTGTGATATCTCTTATTCTGATCAGTGATTAATGTTAGTGGTTGATAGTGATTAATTGGTGATGAGTGATTAATGTTGGTCAATCGGGTTGATAGTGATTGGTGGTGGTTAATCTGATTGGTGGTTTTGAACATTTGTTTTTCTTTTGGCTGCTTGATTGACGAGTATGTCTTTAAGTGTTTGTTGAGAAGGTTGAAACCACCAACCAGTTGGTTGAATAAAATAAGGGATGACCCGTGATGTAAATCCTATGCTGGTTCACGGTTTCAAATACTCTTTACTCCCTAACATTTGGCGTGGTGGATTGACCAATGTTTTTTAGAAGCTTGAAACCGCCAAGCAGTTTGCCGTTGCGGAGAATTGATTGATGGCTTTGTTGTGCCGTTTTTTTCATAGGTATATATTATATATCCCCTATGATGATTGGTAATCCCCAGCTTTATCAACCATTAACCACCATTAAACCCCATTATTTAACCACCATTTAACCAGCATTTAACCACCATTAAACCATCATTACCCTAGATTGCTGACGGCACAACCGGAACTTCTTGGCCGCTGAGGCACGGACTTGTCGGATGGTCGCTATGCGCACAGCGCTGTGTTGCGCGAAGGCTGCGGCGCGCCCGGTGTAGGGCGGCCTTCCGAAGCCCTGGGCTGATCATGGGGAAGCTATAAAGGTAGCCTGCCAGGCTGGGGGAAGGGTTGGTGGAAGGGACCCAGGATCAGCCGATTCCCGTGGGAGCTTCTACTGCTGCCCATGGGCTCTACTCAACAGGATTTGTTTCTGGGATCCGCCGGCATTTTTCGGAAGATGTTTGCAAGTTTGCATGCTATCTATCATTGTAGGTCATGTGAAGAAAGCGGACATCCATACAGGATGGTAGAACTGCGGTCGAACTGGCTAAGAGGCTAAGGGTTGATAATCAGAACAATCATTCAATGTGGGACCCCCAGTTATGGCTTGGTCCATAAGCCGATGAACTGTGTGTATAGGCTGGTACCCCCAAATCATGGGCTGGTGAATGATCCATTGAAAAAGCTAGTAATATCTACCATAACTGGTACTCACCCCGGTTTTGCTCCTTCCCTCCCATGTAGCTACTCGCGCAGTGTCAGGAATCACGAGTCCACCAATTGCCAGAGGGATACCCTTGGGTAATATTGGCAGTGGACAATCAGAAACTGGGGATTTTCCAGGCGGCCATAGAAATTCATGCTCAATATTGCCCGTTAACAGATTAATCCTTGACATTGGGTAGTGGCTAAGAAATGGTTATCAACTGATTGGTATCAACAGTGATCAACAATTCTTGATGGCAATGGCAATCAACCATTAGCAACCAAACAACCATGAACAACCATTGATATCAACAGTGGATCAACCATGAACCACCTTCCAACCATCAGCTATTTTCAATGCACTCCCTGACTGCAACCATTGGTTGGCTGAAATTTGGCGATCCTTGACTGCTACTAACTACAGGGTTCTTCCAAAAAATCGGCCTGGGGTTTGACAACTTTCACTTGTTGCTTTTTCCAGAGTGGGTGTTTTGAATGAATAACCTGGTATGAACAACCATTTTTACATTCACATGGATTGTAATGACCATTAACCATCGCTCACCATCATTGCCCATCATTAACCACAATACATAGGCACACCATCATGGCAAAAATATTATGGGATATGTTTAGTCAATCAAGATCATCAACCATTGATCCTCATTAACTATGAACCACAACCATCAACGGCAACCTTTGTGTACGTTTTATAAGAACCAGTTGTGAGAAAAACCCTGGCCATCACAATCATTACAGATGTTTTTTTGCCCTGAAAAAGGCATACTTACTTTTTGCACAGGCGGGTTCACTGTGAAACCAACATTGACAACTCACCACAACTTTCCAGCACTGGACACATCATAAACCATTGCCTATCAGCCAACCAACCAATCAATCAGTTAGACTTGATACATCCCTGTTCAGCTCTATTCTTGTTGCTTCCACCCACAACCAACCAACACCTCGTCGTGACACCAATCCCACCATCGCTTGCCAGCTCTGCAGCACAGCGCCGCAGGTCATATCTACCTCTACGGGGGCAACGACACCGTGCGCCACGATGATTTGTTCCTCGGTCCGCGGCTGGCCTTCGCTGAATGATGGGGTGCTGCTGGTTGATGGTCGGTATGGCCAGCTCTATGCTTTGTAAACAATACATAGTGGTTTTGAATGATGATGAATTATCTGGTTTAATGATGGTTGATGATGGTGAATGATGGTTGATGATATGCTAAATGATGGTTCAATGATGGTAAATGGTGGCTGATAGCAGGTTCCTAATGGTTCATGATGGTCAAGAATTAACGGCTTAATTGATTTTTTTTTTTGTTCGATAATGGTTGATGAAGTGAAATATGACATGATCAAGGTTGGTACAGGACCAGCCATTGTTGCCAATGATTTTGTTTGGATTTGTGCCTTTGGTTGATACTGCTGTAATTAGACAATAGTCGCAGAGCATGGGGTAAGTAGTGAATGGTTAAATAATTTGTAGTAATGGTCAACGGCTGTTTATCAACTGCTAATTCTGTAGTGAGCCGATCATGGTTGATAAGTGCTTAGTTAATTGTTATACATGCTTAGATAAATTACAAAACACAATGGTCAATCATGGTGGACAAATGGAGACTCAATTAGCTATGGGGTAAGTTGCCAAATGGTTCATCAATTGCTAATTTCATTGCTTAGAGTTTAAAAAGATGGTAAATTGATTAACATTGCCTGTTAACCAATAACCCCTATAGTAGTTCATTTTCCTCTATTATTATCCATTCTTAACCACTGTTAACCATCATCAACGTCAACAATCATGTGGTTATAACCCCATCATAGTAAACATTGATCTATTGTTTAAATGGTTATATCATTATTGCTATAATTAATTCTTCTTGATGATATCATTATTATGCAATAATTAAGTTCTCAATGATTATATTATCTTAAACTGTGACTCACCATCGCAAGTCGTCAGCTGCACTGAAAAAATGAACCGAAGACAAAAGTAGGCTTGGCCCCATGCCTTATTCTCCCCAATATCATGAACCATTGTAAATGAACATCCCCAAGCAATGATGCAATTATCTATGGTTAAACCATCATCATTGCTTCATGAACCATACCTTACCATGAACCAACTTCGCCGCGCCTCGACTGAGGCTACAGCTGGATTTGGAGTCGAAGATTTGGAGCCGAGTCATGGTGCGGGGCTGCCTTGGGCCGCTGGGAGCCGCTGGGAGCTGTGCTTGGGAAAGCTGGCGAATTTTCCAGGGAAACCATGGGTTTTTATCGGGAAAAGCTGGTTTTTTCTAGAGAAACCATGGCTTTGATATGCTTAAAACCGCGTTTTTTTTTCGGGAACCATTTTTTTTTTGCAGGGAAACACTAGGTTTCTGTGGGGAAAAACTGTTTTTTTTGAAGAGGGAAACCATATGCAACCATGGGTTCCTTTAGGGAATCTCAAATGGTTATTTGACGAACTTGGTGAAATTATTCTGTATCAACTAAGGATTCATTGCCCATCACTTCTCCATCACACACCGTCATCGTTATTGATTTAGGATCAGTGGCATCATTAACCACCATTTAAGCACTAGTTGAGCCATTATTAACATTTGTTGCTGTAACATTTATTCATCAGTTTCAACCATCAATTGACTATCTACCAACCATCAATTCACCACCATAAACCATCATTTCACCACTCAATCAACCGCATCGTCAAACCACCATTCACCATCTGCATCAGCGGGGTGGCGGCCGAGCCATAATCGGAAAGGGAATGAACCAATCGAACAATTAAGCATCAGTCAACCATCATTCCACCATCATTCCACCATCATCCACCATTTCACCACCATTTCGCTATCATTCCACCATTTCACCATGATTTCGTTGTTTTTTTGGTAAGGAAACCATGGTTTTTATCGGGAAAAACGGTGGTTTTTGGTAGGGGACACACCGGCCACACCATCATTCGGACGGTCACCCGAGACGTGGCCGGCGCCCGCAGGTCCATGGCAAAGATTGTCCTCCCGGACGCGACTTTCACGCTGCGGTACTTCGGAAGGACGGTACGGTTTGCGCTTCCGCGCCACGATGGACCTCTGGGGGTTTGAGGTGAAACAAAGGTGGCTATGGGTCAATATTAATCAACCAATATTAGGGGATAACAACCAACAAACTATAGGGAAAACAATGGTTAATGATGGGAGAACCAGGGGTACAGGGTTTTGACCCACAGCCTGATAACTAATGATCGTGAATTATCACTATACATATATATATATATATATATACACACCACTATTTGCATATTCAAGATTATATATACATATGTGGGCAACATACACTTGTAGACCACATGTTTACATAGATTTCACGCATATATCATATAATTACATATATACCTCTATGTATGCGGTATCCACTAGTTTCTAGTCGCTAGGTCTCCATAAGCTTCTTTTTTACCAACAGAATGTTCGCGGGCCCGCACATCATGCAAATAAAGATTAGTTTTTCCCGAGAGCGCCTGCGAAGGGTTCTTCGTAAAAAATCAGTCGTATATTAACATCTGTACATCATCACATCAGCATCATCAACATCTGTACATCATCACATCAGCATCATCAACATCTGTACATCATCACATCAGCATCATCAACATCTTACATCTGCGGATCTAGATCTTCAAACTATCACATCTGCAGATCTAGATCTTCAGAAAACTGACGTCTGCAGATCTAGATCTTCACAACTTCTCATCTGCAGATCTGGATCTTCAAACTTTCACATCTGCAGATCTAGACCTTCACAACTGACGTCTGCAGATCTAGATCTTCAAACGCTCACATGTGCAGATCTTTCTCTCTCTCGCTCTTCTCTCTTCTTCTCTCTAAGGCCGGGGCGGTGCCGCCGGACCGCCACGAAACGTGACATGTGCGCCGTTTCGTGCGTTTCGGACGTCTAAAACCTAGGTAAAATTGCAATTTTGAGTTGTCCCCGGTGACCGTTTCGCGTTTTCTCGACATTGAACGTCAAAAACTGAGGTAAAATTGCGATTTTGA
>VSDK01000343.1:159382-173236 GCA_009767595.1 Symbiodinium kawagutii
AACTGAGGTAAAATTGCGATTTTGAGTTTTCGGTGGTGACCGTTTCACGTTTTCTTGACATTGAACGTCAAAAACTGAGGTTAAATTGCAATTTTGAGGTGTCCGCAGTGACCGTTTGGCGTTTTGTGGACATGGAACGTCAAAAACTGAGGTAAAATTGCGATTTTGAGGTGTCCGCGGTGACCGTTTCGCGTTTTCTCGACATTGAACGTCAAAAACTGAGGTAAAATTGCGATTTTGAGGTGTCCGCGGTGACCGTTTCGCGTTTTCTCGACATTGAACGTCAAAAACTGAGGTAAAATTGCGATTTTGAGGTGTCCGCGGTGACCGTTTCGCGTTTTCTCGACATTGAACGTCAAAAACTGAGGTAAAATTGCGATTTTGAGGTGTCCGCGGTGACCGTTTCGCGTTTTCTCGACATTGAACGTCAAAAACTGAGGTAAAATTGCGATTTTGAGGTGTCCGCGGTGACCGTTTCGCGTTTTCTCGACATTGAACGTCAAAAACTGAGGTAAAATTGCGATTTTGAGGTGTCCGCGGTGACCGTTTCGCGTTTTCTCGACATTGAACGTCAAAAACTGAGGTAAAATTGCGATTTTGAGGTGTCCGCGGTGACCGTTTCGCGTTTTCTCGACATTGAACGTCAAAAACTGAGGTAAAATTGCGATTTTGAGGTGTCCGCGGTGACCGTTTCGCGTTTTCTCGACATTGAACGTCAAAAACTGAGGTAAAATTGCGATTTTGAGGTGTCCGCGGTGACCGTTTCGCGTTTTCTCGACATTGAACGTCAAAAACTGAGGTAAAATTGCGATTTTGAGGTGTCCGCGGTGACCGTTTCGCGTTTTCTCGACATTGAACGTCAAAAACTGAGGTAAAATTGCGATTTTGAGGTGTCCGCGGTGACCGTTTCGCGTTTTCTCGACATTGAACGTCAAAAACTGAGGTAAAATTGCGATTTTGAGGTGTCCGCGGTGACCGTTTCGCGTTTTCTCGACATTGAACGTCAAAAACTGAGGTAAAATTGCGATTTTGAGGTGTCCGCGGTGACCGTTTCGCGTTTTCTCGACATTGAACGTCAAAAACTGAGGTAAAATTGCGATTTTGAGGTGTCCGCGGTGACCGTTTCGCGTTTTCTCGACATTGAACGTCAAAAACTGAGGTAAAATTGCGATTTTGAGGTGTCCGCGGTGACCGTTTCGCGTTTTCTCGACATTGAACGTCAAAAACTGAGGTAAAATTGCGATTTTGAGGTGTCCGCGGTGACCGTTTCGCGTTTTCTCGACATTGAACGTCAAAAACTGAGGTAAAATTGCGATTTTGAGGTGTCCGCGGTGACCGTTTCGCGTTTTCTCGACATTGAACGTCAAAAACTGAGGTAAAATTGCGATTTTGAACCTTGTTTCGGCACTGCGCACGTTTTGCCGTGGTACGTTTGGTCTTGGTACGTTTTGCTCTGGTACGTTTTGCGCTGGTACGTTTTGATTCGGTACGGTGTGCGGTGCGGTACGTTTTGTCTTGGTACATTTTGCTGTGTTTACGTTTTGATTTGGGACGTTGTGCTGTGGTAGGTTTGGCCTTGGTACGTTTTGTCTTGGTACGTTTTGCTGTCTGAGTCTTGGTACGTTTTGCGCTGGTACGTTTTGCGCTGGTACATTTTGGTTTGGTACGTTTCGATTTGGTACGTTTTGCGGTGTGGTAGGTTTTGTCTTAGTACGTGTTGCTGTGGTACGTTTCGATTTGGGACGTTTTGCTGCGGTACGTTTGGTCTTGGTACGTTTTGTCTTGGTACGTTTTGCGCTGGTACGTTTTGCGCTGGTGGGTTAAGTTGTGGTACTTTTCAATCTCTGGTAGGTTTTGCTGTGGTAGGTTTTGATTTGGTACGTTTTGCGATGGTGCGTTTGGTCTTGGTACGTTTTGTCTTGATACGTTTTGCTGTCTGGCGCGTTTTGCAGTGGTACGTTTTGCTCTGGTACGTTTTGCGCTGGTACGTTTTGATGTGGCGCGCTTTGTCTTGGACCTTAGGTTGTGGTGCGTTTTGCTCTGGTACGTTTTGCTGTCTGGTACGTTTTGACTTGGTACGTTTTGCTGTGGTACGTTTGGTCTTGGTACGTTTTGTCTTGGTAGGTTTTGCTCTGTTACTTTTTGCGCTGGTACGTTAAGTTGTGGTGCGTTTTGCGCCGGTACGCTTCATCATCGCAACCTTCCCATCATTTTCTCCTACTTCATTATCATCACCGTCATCTTCACCATCATTTTCGCTGCATCTGTAAATCGATCCGTTATTATTTTTGCTTGGTATACTTGAGGCTGCTATAACATCGCTTTTTTCGCTCTCGGGCCAACCGTCGTCTAGTTGTTTACTAGCAAATCATTTTTAGTATTGCAAGTACTGCCAATATAAATACTGTTGCTAGCCACACTTTGCAACGATATGCAAGCTCGTTCATTTTTAGAGACTCGAAGGTTGAGCAATACTGTATATAAAAACCCTCTCAGAACTTGGAAATGGACTGGTACCACTGAATGCGGTGTCACAAGTTTTACCAGCCCAGGATGAAAGCTTATCAGAAATTGACCGGTAATGACAACGAATAAGCTGGAACATCCGAGTAGTATGCCCAGTTCTGAATTGCATGTAACACCATCAAACTCGCACTATAGCCTATAGCTGTACTCTATATTATCCTTATTCTAGTTGTACATCAAAGTTGACCCATAGTTGATGGATGTTGATGGGTTAGTTGGTACATGCCATCCTTACATGAACGTTCCTCTACCATACTCTACCCACAATATCACCATCACGTTTGTTGGGGGCCTCACCTTGTGACCCCTAGTGTTTCTTGGTGGCCAATAGTTGACTGGGCGATGCAACTGAAACAAGGCCTGGTGAAAAGTTTGTGACGGAGAAACTGAGATGATCGACAACTCACAGGCCATAATGCGGGACCGGGGGCCCCAAGGGGTTGCTAACTTCGGTGACTTTGCAGCTCGGAAAGTACCAGGCGATGCGGTGATTAGTCGCTCGTCGTCGCCAGGACTCCATGGTGGTCTTTGGAGGCTCCAACGGCATGAGGTGCGTGCCGGGGGGAACGGGGGCTGATGGGAGGACACTGGACATGCGCGAGAGAGCCCTCGCAGCTGGTTGTCAAGGAACCAGCGGCTGTTCATTGGCAAACATGTACCCGCGGGGGCATCAGTTTGTACAAATATGGCGGTTTCTCAAAATAGGGGACCTCTCAAATCATCCAATAGAAATCATTTATAGTAATGAACCATAATAAGTCAACCTTTTTTTGGGTCCCCTATTTTGAGAAACACTCATATGGTGGTTTCTCAAAACAAGGAACCCCATGAAATGGTTGGTTTATTGCTATGCATGGTTAATGATGGATGATTTAGGGGTACCCCTATTTTGGGAAACCACCAATATGGGTCATGATGGGTCATAAGTAAGTGTCCAAAACATGGATGGATGAACATTCCAACATTGGTACCTAGTTATTCAGAAGATGTCGACCAGGGGTCCAGGGTGCTGAGCCAACATACGTGCTATGCATGCATACTTTCTAAAGGTGTCTCACCCCCAAATTGCATTCCACGATAATATGTATAGTGCAGACGTGACGATGGGTCCATCCACATTGCGGTATATAATCCTACCCTTCCAGTTACCTCTATAGTAGGTAACCAGCTGGTTTCTACCATTGCTTTTTAGGGTTGGTTACCTACTATAAAGGCAACTGGAAGGGTAGGGATGTACTTAATCACATCTTCAGATCGCGTCACCAGGGATACTCGTGGTACTCTGCGCAAAGCACAGGGATGTTTCCAGCCAAATCATAGTGCGAACTGGTCCGCACAGAGAATGGTGGACGCAAATCACGCATTGGACATTGTGGCATGAGTGATCTTATCGAAAATCAACTGTCGCAATGAAATTGTGGTTGTCCAGAGTGGCTGCACCATTGAGAAAGAGCCGCCGAGGTTTTCGTTGGCCGTTTCATCCTTGTTCTTGGATGTGCAGCTGCGGCTTTAACTACCTGGAATTTACAGCCAAGGTGTAAATAGCTTGGAAACCAAGCACTGAGGTGGGACGCGCATCCAAGATGCAAGATCAACTCTTGTGCAAATCATTTGTGCCTGAGATCCTCACCATGAAGGATGCTTGAAGTGGGAAAACATAATTATGTGTTTCTGAAGTCACAGGGGTACCCCAAATCATCCAGTTTATTAACCATTTATAGTAATAAACGAACCATTTGGGGGCCCCTATTCAAAGAAACCATTATATAATTTAGTTCATCATGGACGAAGACCTTTGGTTATACCACAGCTGTTTTTTGCATCCCATGAATTCTTCCGATTGCGTGCACCAGCCATTTTTCGCTCGAGCCATCCGGCCGCATCCGGCTGCCTGCTTGCAAGAACTCAGAGGGATCATGACTAGAGCATTTTGATTTATTTATATAGGGACGGGTCAATATCAACCATCAATAATGGTGGATAACAACTCGTAATATGGTGGTTAATAGTTGATAGTAGATAATAACCAACAATAGCAGGGGATATTTGCCAACTATTTGGTGGTTTATTCATAGCTGGGGTCAGCCCCAGTTATCATCCAGTTTATCAACCATCGGTGGTAGTAAACCAACCATTTTTTGGGTTCCCTATTTTGAGAAACACCCATATACATGCATACTAGACATATATCTAGTTACATTGTTGACTAATTATCAATGATGGTCATTGAAAGTGGTTGGAAGGCTACGTTGCAACAACGAAGCATACCACCTCACTGTAACATTAGTTTTCTTGCCACACTTGGCCGCCCTATGCGGGTTTGAGCCCACATGATGAATCGCTTGATTGATGACCGATCGACTGGACGCTGCACAGACATCTCCTTCTTTGTCCTGGGTGCTGCCACGACCATTACTTGGGACAGCATCTACATGTCCGTCTCCTATTTTCAGCAGTTTTTGGGCAAACAGGCGAGGGTCGCTGCGAACAGCTCTGTGAACTTTTTGGGATGCAGAAAATTGTAAGCACTCATGACCAGGAGATGACAAAATAGTCGTAACGCAGCCTTTTCCCATGTTCGGTTCACCCCACGTATGGCTTTAAGGCGGACCATGAACTTTGTTTTCGTGGTGACTGGGATTCTGGGTGGTGTCTACTGGAGCTGAAAAAAACAATTTGGAACTAAGGGCAGATCCAAGCATGAGCGATTGAGAAAAAAACAAGAGTTGCTGTTGTTGTTGGTTGTTGATCATGAAGTGTTGGCATTGGCTTATGCAGCCAATTACCTGATTCTATCTATGTCGAGTGGATCGACGGAAAGAAAAACTACATGGTTGTGGGTCAATACCCTGGACCCATAGTGACCATCCCATAAACGACCAATTCAGTCTTTGTTGTGATGTTCATTCATTCTTGGGATCCTTGGTAAGGACCCAGAAGCAACACATTTGACCATTATTAGCGATTGTTAGCTAGTTCATAATCCCCATTATCAACCATTACTCAACCATCAAAATAACTAGTCTGGTGGGTTCATTCGATGGTAGATCTGCTAGTATTCTAAATCCCTATCATTAACCATGTTGGCTGGTCAATTAACTATTTCTGAACCGTAGAATGCAACTTGATTTTTTATTGATCAACCTTGAACTGATTGACGATTAATTAGCCATTGATTTTATGGCTTGATTGTTTTGAACTTTGCTTCTTAATGCTAATGATTTATGGCATTGGTGAACCATTCGTTCACCATTCATTCTCGAAAGTTTGGTTTGCTTCTCAATATCATGACATTCAATTGGATGCAATTGGATGAACCATTTTAGATTAACCATTAATCTATAGACTATAGATGAATCATCATCATCATCATCATCATCATCATCATCATCATCATCATCATCATCATCGTCATCCTCATCGTCATCATCATCATCATCATCATCATCATCATCATCATCATCATCATCATCATCATCATCATCATCATCATATGGTTCTTCTATTGGTCAAGCACGGTGTGGTCCGTGCCCCGTGACGGCCCAGCAGGTCCTCTCAGTGCTCTCTCTGTGTTTTAGCCTTCCACTCTTCGTGGCAGCTCGACGCCAAGCCTGGGTGGTTGCCTCGGCCCTGGAAGTCTCGTTGTGAATTGGTTGTTCCCCCAGTCCAACAAGGTCATTTGTAAGGAAACCAGCAGAGTTGACATGATTTCGCCAAAACGGACCCAGTAGATTCGGTTTCTCTTTCAAAGTTTGAGATGAAACCCAGTTTTGGGCCAAGGAATTTGAGAGAAAATGATCGTTTGAAGCCAGTCTGTGGTATTTCCAGGTCGAATTTCAGAGATGTAACTCCCAAGGATTGGTTGGCTTAACGTTAAGGCCTAGCCTCCACTCAGACCTCAAGATGCCATGTATATCGATGGATAGCGTTTCAGCCACGAGGCGCACCCCGATCTCAACAGCGCAGTTGTCTTTGGTTGGTTTTGTGGCTCAGCCAAGACGCACAGCAAAAAATTCGGGGTCATCAGGGGTCCTCATATATGGGTGCAATGAAATAGGGACCCCGAAGATGGTTCCTTACTATAAATGGCTGATGTTGGATGATTTGGGGATAGCCCTATTTTCAGAAACCATCATATTGTGATATTTTTCTGTTTTTTTTATCACCATTATATTTATTGCAAATTAGCGCATTATCATTCTTAATGAATCATAATTATCGACACCTTTTAAGGCCGGGCGCATCCCCTTATCGCGAGGCGATGCTGTGCTGCCTCTGTTTGAAGACTGCTCTGCCTGTCAAGTTGATGGCTCGACTCATCCGAGTTTGCATCGCCTACATGCTGCTTGGATGGGAAGCTAATCCTGAAATCACCTGTGGGTTCTACTGGCGGATAACTATGCTTGCTAATGGTTGATGATGGTAAATAACGGTTGCAAATGGTCAATAATGATAATGATCATAGGTTGGTCTATAGCTAAGGTAAGTACCGGTAGATATAACTATAGTTACATTGGCCTTATAAACCAACATAAAACTTTGGGGGGCCATGCCGTAGATGGGAACATCTCTGGTTGCATCAATGGATTCAATACTTCCAAGGAAAAACAACTGATGCACGACGACAAATCGCGAGAATAGCTGCTGCATCTATGGTCAAAGTGACATCGATTATTTGACTAGAGCCATTGTCGTATTTGTCATTCATATCAGTTGGGAAGATTCTCCCTTCCACTAAGAGTAGGCAAGTAAGCCTCAAACCTGCATGTTTCCTAGGTTTGAGCTCTAAAGCCACAAAACTGGATTTTGAAATGGTTTCCATCTTCCACGTATCATTTTAAGATCCACCAAACAGCTTCATATCCGAGTAGCAACATGGGTCTACTGCTCCCCCCGGGCCCCTCTTTGAGAACCACCCTGCAGCAGGGTGGCCACATCCAACTGAGGCTGGGCTTTTGCATCCTGATTTTGCTGGCGGGATCTCTTCATCTGCAGATCCCAGTGGGACTTCTCTGTTTTTTGGTGGGCCTATGCGGCATCGCCTCGGGCGTAATGCAAAGTGACCTGGCGGATGACATGACATAGGTGGATGTGATGGTGTGTGTGTGTGTGCGAGTCAATCTGCGTAGACATGAGACATAAGCTATGGAAAGACAATAGAAGACAGATGTAGGTAGGCAGGTAGACAGACACATGGGTAGATAGATAGATAGATAGACAGATAGATAGATAGACACCCACACCAGCTAAAGGCACGTCCGCAGCAACAGCATCATCCCTCCGAAAGTGCCGGGTGTCCATCAATCAGTGTCAGCTTCACAAGGGGCAGTTTCGGATCGCAGGAAAGGCCTTGACGCTCGACGCGTCCCTGACCAACAAAATGATGTGCAACTGCTTGGGCTCGGGTCAAGAGATGAGCTTTTTGGTGCTGTGGTTGCTGTGTTTATCATATATCACTTCGATTAGCAATCACCCACCATTCACAACCAAGGATACATGGTCTTATCAACCGACATCATTCACCACAAAGATGCTGACATCAACTGATATGACCCGGTTGACCCTGGACGCCAGCAGCCTTCACCACGTTGGTCAGACGCGTTGAGGTATGGTGGCCTCCGTGACGGGCTTGTTCTCGCAGTTCTCCTTCGACAGCGGTGCGAGTGCCGCAGCCCTCAAGGGCACGGGAGGTGCACAGCTGGTGAGTTGTCCACATGATGCGGCTGATCATTTTAGGAGCTGGGTCGCTCGCACTTAACCAACCAACCAACAACAATGGTTGATATTAGGGTATAACAAGTAACAATAGTAGGGGATATACCAGCTATACATGGCGAGCTGGGTCAATCAGTTCACCAACCAACGAACCAATAATAGCTAGTTAATGGTGAATAATAGGAGATGATAACCAACAATCATAGGGGATATGTCAGCTGTATCCAGATATGGCGAGTTGGGTCAAGCAGTTAACCAACCAACTTTCATGGGGGATAAGTTCACCAACAAACTCATAGGAAAAACAGCCTGGTGAATGATAGGGGTACCAGGGGGACTAAGGGTGAACTGACCCACAGCCATATGTTCAATGGTATGAATATGTATGAATGCCACAGGATGGTTAAGGGTTAAGGATCCTCTTCAGTAAATGATGGTTCATCATGTTTGATGATTGTGTGCTTAATTATGATAGTGATCACATTTGCTGTAAGGTTTTTTTCCTTGATGATTAACCATACATCAGGGAAGACACCATCAGTTTATGGTTAAATCAACGATGGTAACGATCGTATATGTAAACATGGATCTTTGATCAACGGTCACTAATGGCTCAACCAACTTATTTACTCCCATCATGGGTTGCTTAAAGTTTTATACTTGTGGTATACAGCTTGTGGTTTAGGGATCGCGAATGAACAACCAAAGAAGCTAATCAAAGCATCTCATTGTCTAATCTAACCAACATTGCTCACGACCTGCTCGTAGAGTTGTGAATGACTACCTGGTCATCTGGACGACAGCGCAAGATGATTCGTTCGACAGTGAGGAACCGCACCCTGTGAATCAAGCAGGAAATGAGAGACGAAAGTCGATGGATTGGATAAACTACATTGGGGATTTCTCAAAATTGGGAACCCCCAAAACGGATGGTTGATTACTAAAGATTATCAATATTGGGCTGGATGATTTGGGGGTACCTTCAAGTTCCTGATGTTTTTTCAACATTGGACTGGGTACATTGAAATGTTTTTAGATATCAATTTAATATTAAAACTATGACCGCTAACTAGAGTGGATACTCCATCAGTTATGATTTCTATTAGCATTCTTGATGTTTGAAACAATTCAGTACGATGTTGATGAATCAAGTAGTTTGCAGGACACTTTTAGCTATTCAACTAGCATCTCGCACTTCGAATATGGGAGATCAACTTTTCCATCAGCATTGGAATCAATACTTGCACAGGGCATTGATGGTTGCTGATGCGGAAGTCAATGGTTGGTTGAAATATACGTTCCTAGTATGGTGAACCAAAAAATTGGAGGGGGTTGTTACTATAAATGATACATATTGGATGATTTGGGAGGTCCCCGATTTTGAGAAACACTGAAATGATGATTTTTGATGATTCATGATGATCTAGTGATTAGTGATAATTCATGATGGTCAATGATGATTGAATGATAGCTAAATCAAGTTTTAAATCAGCAAACCAGAGGGGAAATTGGTCGGACAGCAGCTCTGGAGGTGCTATATTGGTCCCGATGGCCGTTCAGATTGGATATCTTCCTGTGGCGATTACAGGAGCACTGATGAGCACTGCGGGATTTGGCATGCAATGTTATCCATTCGCATGCGTATGATGTAGATACTAGTTATGTATGTACTATGTATATATCATGCATACCTTATGTATCTTGCATATGTACAGACATGTATAATCAATTTGCAAGCAATGCTGAGGTGGGTGCAGGTCGAAACAATGTATGCATTTACAATGTATAGGTTTACACATCTATGAGTAGGGTGTTTCTGAAAAAGGGGACTCCCCACATCATCCATTACTAGCCATGATTAGCAGTAAACCATTCATTTTTTGGCCACTTTTTTTTGAGAAACTACCATATGTATGTGTATATATATATATATATGCGTATGTAAATTTACATATATATATATATTTATTTCTTTATTTACATATATACATGTACTGCAAGGTTTTGGGGTTTCCTATGACTTGAGAAACACATACATTACGCAGATGTTTGCCAATCCGACTTTCGGAAAACCAACTCTAAGGCCAGATACAGATTCACCTGGAGAGGAGCTTGGAGATCCAAAGGGCTTCGAACAAGAAGTTGCTGGTTGAGTCAAGGTTTGTTTAATGGTGAACTAAACCATGGTGTTTAATGTTTGTTTAATGGTTGTTTAAGGGTGTTTAATGGTGAACTATGGGGGATAGTGATGGTGAAGAGTGATTTAAAGGTGAGAATGTTGATTAATGACGGTGAATTATTTATGCTTTGTGAAATTTAGTGGTAGGGAATGATAGTAAATGATGATTTATATTGGAGAATGTCGACTAAGGATGGTTAATGATGACTTTTGAAAGTTGTATAGTTATTTGCGATAATGATGGTGAAGAGTGATTTAGAGGGGACACTGTTGATTCAGGATTCCTTAAAATTCAATTATAGGGGATAATGGTGAATAAGAATGATGATGGTGAGCGATGGTTGCGTAATGATGGTTAATTATCAGGAATAAAACTAACAATAGGATATATATATATATATACTACACTAGCTGGTTACTGATGATTGTTTTTTCTACATTTGGTAAACTGACATGGCAATGGAGAATCGAGGGTTTCTCCATACAATATAGTGATTTTCCATTGCTATGTAAGATTACCGGAGTGTATATCTGGTTGGTGGTTTCCAAGTGTTCTTTAATTGTCAACCATACTGGAGGTATGATGGCTTCGAAGTGACGAAGACCCTTTTTTGGAGAGGCGAGTGACAGCAACCAGAAAGTTAGACAACAAAAAGCGCAGCAGCCACCATTAACCACCGGTAACCGCCTTTAACATGCTCAAATTCTCAATGAATTCTGGAATTCACCTTGAGGAGTGCGGACGGTGGACCACAGCCTGGTGGTGGTTTTCATCCTTTCTGCTGGCATTCTGCTTTTAGCCTTTGCTGCTTTGCGGGCCCTTTCCAGGCGTGCTGTTTGAATGGAAGATCGAGCAGGGCAGTGGTAGAAACTGATGTGGCCTTGTTACCAATGCGTACCCATCTAGCCCCGAACTTGCTGGTGAATACTGGACAGTGCTGGTAGTCATGATCAATCATCAGTGGTTTACAGTGACTGGCACTGGTTCCATATGTTTCGCGGTGGTTTCTCGCACTAAGACATGGCGGACGCAAGCCCAGGAGGTGAGCAGGCGAATGTCAACCAACTATTTTGGGGTTCCCAAGTTTGAGAAACCGCCACATGGCTGTGGACAATCACCAAGAATGATAGGGAAAACCATGGTTGATGATGGGGGAACCAGGGGGACTAAGGGTTTTCACAAACCGCCATATATCTCAAAAAAGAGGATCTCCGAATTTGGTGGTGCCAGTATTCTGGCTTCCAAATTTGATGGTTCCTTTCTTATTTTGATGTGGCTATGGGTCCCCCAAGTAGTTTGACGAAATTGCTACCAAACAACCTAACAGCATAGTCCATTGTGGAATGTTTTCCTACATAAGCTTTGAGTGCTGGTCTCTGGATATTCCCTGCTGGGTTTGTTGATAATTCTGTAAAGCCTCGCGAAATACCTCCTGGACCGGTGTGTTTGAACGATTCACCTACAATGATCATGACAGCCACCTACGTACCAAGCAAAAACTGCTCCTGGAACCGATACTGCCAGTTGTTTGTTGTCTAGGTCTCCATGATGTTATCATAGCAGTTGAATCTCCGTTATCGTTCGATTACCCTTACAATGTCTGATCATTGTCGCCTCCCAATCACAAAGAACCCAGCGATTACGGCAGCCTGACCCAGCAATTTGGTACCTCTGCGGACAGAAGTTCTGTGGCACTTGGTAGGTTGCTCATCCCCTTGCGCCTTGTGGTGAACAGCTGTGCGCAGGACCAGCACATGGGTAATCGCCAGCGAGAGTCCTTGTGCGGCCAGCGCCTGTGTGATTGAATGTAGTAACTTGGAGCCGCGCCAGCTTGTTGAGTGAAGGGTGCAACCAAGAGGATATGTGTAAAGTCTGGAAGAGCAACATAACTTTAACCAGCAGCCAGATGGATATAGTCAACAACAGCAGCAAGAGGAATAATATAAATAGTAGGACCAGCAGAGAACAGCAAGAACAACAAGAGAGACAATACCAAGGATAACCGCGCGAACAAGCACTTCCTGAACGAACTAGTGAATCAGGGGCCCTGTGTTGTGCAGCATTCAATTTCTTAGTTCACGACTTCCACTGGTTGAAATCCGTCCGTGACAAATGTTTTACTATGTCGCCAGGCCACTTGAGGGAGGATGATTTCAGGTCCTTGAATGACTTATTGGAACTATGCTAGTAGATTCTCAGAACTGAACCTTTTTAAATCACATGTGTATGCATATTATATTATGCATACATATTTACAAATATAGTTATATACAGATACATGCCAGTCTTAATGAATAAAGAGATGCCCACACAGTCTCTGAGTTTGGAGAGATTGGCGAGGCAACCCCACCGAGAACACCTTCGGTCAAGCGCCCGATTTCACACGAAAGCGCTTGGTTTTGGTGAGATGGTGCGCCATTGGCCAGGCCGACGCGTGGCGGTGTGGCAGTGGTGAACCCGCTTGGTTCATGGCAATGTAACGAAAACAAGAAGGTTTAGTAATGATTCTTGACGCTTAGTGATGGTTATTGATGGCTTTTGATGGATAATGATGGTCAATTAATGATGCTTAATATAATGATGATTAGCTAATATATAGCGGTTTCACGCCTGATGGTTGATTATGATCGAGTCTCACGATACTTTAAAATGATTGATGATTGTTTACAGTAGTCGTTGATACTGTTTGTCTTTGTTTTATGAGAAATCTGGCTGTCAATAAACCATCCGTACTCACCGGCTGTTGGTGGTGGACTTTGCGGTGGCTCATTTGCATGAGCTTTCTTTTGCAATAACAGATGAATTGACAAGCAAACCGATGATATTCTGCGACACTGACCAGGCGTTGAATATGCAGCTTCCTGAAGTAAATGTCTTTGAAAGTTTATGTCGATAGGCACAGCCATGATTGATCATTGGTTGCTTTCTTTCCCGATTGTAGAACAGCTTTGATTGACATAGCCATGATGGGTCGTCGCGTCCGCTCCGTAATAAATTGCTGGTTGGTGGTTTGATTGACATGTTTTTTGTTTTCCCAAATATGAACTAGCAATTGGTTGCTTGACAATCATATTTTTCATAGGGGTTGCAACCACCAACCAGAAATGGCCTTGCACCAATGAAGGGTATGACTTTTGTTCCGTTTCGGCACCGTTGAAGGTCTTCAGCCTCACACTCACCACGTTTCTGTTGGCGCTGTCGCCACATATCCTGCCCAGCCGGCAAAGTAGCTGAGATGCAGCTGGTGAGGAAGTCATGTCATGTTGGCTACTGGTTCTGGACTGGTTAGCCCCTGATGATGATGATCATGATGATGATGATGATGCCTTTCCTTTTCGCACCTTGGTAATGTCAGGTCACATGTTTAAGACAATTGTTCGAAAATGTTGGTAACTTTACGACCCATTCCCGATGTTTTGCCCGGTCAGCTGCA
>VSDK01000343.1:173249-194567 GCA_009767595.1 Symbiodinium kawagutii
CATTCCTGCGCTGGGCAAATACTTCTCAATTTCCCAATCACCACACCCTAAACAGTAAGAGCCTACATTGGACACATTGCGACGCCCTAAAATCGAAATCCTAATCCTACAGCAGCATTTTTTGAGGGCATTTTGGCAAAGCGAGATCTTCTGGTTGATCATTAACATGGTGAAGGGTTTGGACAAAGCCAAATAAGGGCGTTGTGCCCTTTCACACAATGTGGCTGTGAGTCTAATTGTTTGAGCCTGTGATGCTTCAACAATAGCAATGTTGGTTCCTCGGGTATGGGTAAATTCCACTCATCCTACATCCACAAAAAGAATCAACTAGCTTCCTCGTTTGTTGATTTACTGTATTGAGGAGACCGAGGAAAATGTGCCGTTGACCAGTGCCGACACTGAAATTGGCCAAAAAATTGCTTATCCCGGTGTCCAAACATTGTGGTTTCCTAAAATCAGAGACCCCAAAAATGTTTTTTCCTAGTGAGTGACTAATAGTGGATGATTTCGGGGTAGCCCTATGGCTTGAGAAATCTCCACATAGCATTGGCATTGTAGAGAAAGAATCCCAAATTTGGGGATACAAAAGTGATAAAATATTCCAACAGCAAGCTTCAAAGGCACTGGGCTCTTAGTGCTTGGGCGCAGTCGGTAAGGAAGGTTTGAAACTCCACAAATGTTTATAGTTGGATAGTTACATGGGGCTGAAATCAATGAAATGAGCAACAAGAATGCATGTTGACCACGACGAAAGCCGACTGCCCATCCCTTTTGCTGCAGATTCATCGGATGATTCCGTTGGAGTTCGACGGCGGATTTCCGATCAAACAAAAACTCAGAGACAGTTTTGAGTCACAGCCAGCTCAGGTTCGGAGGCTACCTTTTGGCAAGAATATTTGGCAACTTTGTTGAGTCTCTACAGCAGCTGTGGGTTGAGTGGTGAGGTTACACAGCCTGCTGTTTGTTGGGGGTCATGGGAAGCGGAAGGGCTGTGGGTTGTTGAGTCTACTGTGGACTTATTTGTATATTTTTTTTTGATGTGATCGCACGTGGGTTCCAGACACTTTTCAGTTGGTCAAACATTACACGGGGCTCATACAACATGAAGGTAACGCGAAAGCTAAGACAGCTTCCATGGTTCAAAGGTGTCATGAAAAGACAAACTGGACAATCTTCCAAAGTGTTTGTTTTGTTGATTTTGAACATTTCTGCTTTCCCCAGTGTTGGGCATGGTTGGGCGGCGCTGAACTGATATGTCTAGGATCCACCAAGCAGTTGTAGACCAAAGGTAGGTTGCCTGAGATTCTTTTCATGGTCAGTCGTCACACTTTTGTTCGGCAGCTTGATGACTCAAGACGTGGTTCACAAGCAATGAGACGTTGAGTAGCTCCCAAGGTGCGCTTTGCCATGACAGACAAAGACTGTCAATAGCGATCTGTGAGAACGGACCTACATCCAAGTAGACACATAGATCACAGTTGATGATTTCGGCAATAGTTATCATAATATATCAGAATCATGAATTAAAGCAACATATGCAAAATAATTAGTCGTCATTATCAACCAGCATTAGTATTAAGTAGTAACACATATTTGTCATTATTTGCCACTGGTTGGTAATGGTTAACATATTCATTTTCACTGGTTTTGTTTCCCCATTTGTCCGGAAGCAAGCGTGCTGCAAACATTCCCTATACAGTACCGGTTGATTGCGGGAATCTTGTGACAGCAATAAATATGTTGCATGTTTCATGATTATGGATATCACACACGCACACACACACATATGTATATATATATATATTTAATTGATGTATTTATTTTTAAATATAGATACATATATCTCTTTACATATGTTCATTACCCAAATTACACTCATGCTCGCATGACTCTCATGTGATGTTCGCAAAATTCTCCGGTTTCATCTTCCCCGATCTCAGGATTGCTACACATACCGTCGCCAACTTCCTGGGTCGCCTATCTGTTACCGGCAGATGGTGCACTCAGCCTGCATCGATCTCTCTGTTGCTGGCGGTGGTTATCACACGGGCGCCTCGGCTCGTGCATAGAAAGGGTGGGGTTGATATGATCAACCATGGATGGTTACTAAGGGAATGGAGCTAAGTAGTGGATATGAATGGTTTATTGTGGGTTTATAATGGCTTATGTTATATTCGATGGTTTATTAATGGTTGATCGTCTTGTGGTCATAATGAATTGGTTTTGTTTGATGGTTAGTGATGCTAAATTAATGATGACATGAACGAACTATAGACTCAACTACCATGAATTCTGTTAGTCATCAAATCAATAGATGTTCCATTGGCTGTTTCTCAAAATATGGGACCCAAAAAATGATGGGTTTATTACTGTAAATGGTTAATATTCAATGATTTAATGATTTGGGGGGTACCCCCATTTTGAGAAACACCCAATTCTGGCTTCACACTTGTTAGTCATCAAGCAACATCACCAGAATCAACTGCTCAACAATGCTTGGCTGTAGCTTCTTAATGGGAATTAAGCCTCAATAATCATAACCATTGTCAACTGATCATGCATGTAGCTTTTTCGGCTTTTTGGGATATGATTGATTTACCAGATAGCCACTAAAAGTTAGAATTTTAGCAAGGGATCTAAAAGCCACCAAAGTTTGGTAGTTGATATTTTGCATTGATGAAAATCAATGTGTAACAAATGATAACTGATTAGTAGTGGTACTGGTTCATACAACACCTGATAATAGCTATTTATGTGTGATATTCATCACTCAATCACTAGAACCAAATGGTTACTCATTGCCTAGGCTGAGTCATGTTTGATAGTTGTAATTTCGGATTATTGCTAGCCTGAGTAGCGGTAACGGTCAGCCCTGCTTCAATGTCCAGAACAAACTGGTTTTGTGGTGAAGCTGTTCTTCTTTGGTACTATGGCTACGGGTCAAATTGTCCGTGGTGGGATGGTTTCACCGAGCGGATGTGAAATTTGAATAGATTTGATCCATGCCCATGTAGCGTAATGCTCGATATTGTTGCAAAGAAACATGTTTCATGGTAAATTAGCACCTCTTTATTGAAATAAACTGGGGGCTAGCCGATTTTTTGTGGATCTACCATTCCTACCGTAGTATGAACCAACCCCAAATATGTCCAGCAGTGGCAAGACTCTCACCAAATAGCAAGCCACTCTAAACATCTTCCGCGGATGTCCCTGCAATTTATGCTTACCATCATGGAATCAGCCACAATCATATATGGTGGAGCCTCCTATAGCGAGCTAAGTTGCAACTAGGGAAACTACCAGTTCTTGTAGATCTAAATCAACTGCGTGTTTGAGAAGCTTGCATTTCTCAGCTGATGCTGGCAATACTGATCATAAGCTAGTATTACCCATAATGATCAGCGCCAACATATGGGGGTTTCTCAAAATAGGGGAATCCCAAAATCATCCTTTATCAACCATTTGTAGTAATCAACCAACCATTTTTTTGGGTTTCCTTATGACTTGAGAACCCCCCCCATATAGTTGGTTTATATCTCCCCTATTGTTAGTTGTTATCCCCCATCAATCATTAACCACCACCAACCACCTTTAGGCCCATCATCCCCAACATTCTGATCCCCCGTTATCAACCATTAAGCACCATAGAATGATCACCCCCCATCATCACCACCATTAACCACGTGTATAATCCCATCATCATCATCATCATCATCATCATCATCATCATCATCATCATCATCATCCCCCATTCGCCACCATGTGATGCTCATCACTAGGGGCCCCCAGCTTGGACGGATGGTGCGACTGCCCGTGCGAGGTGATCTTCATCCCTTGCATCATCAGCTACGCCAAGGGACGACATTGGCTGCTCCCAGCAGATCCGTTGAACCTCAGTGACTCGTGCCGCACGTCGGGGATACCTCCACCAGTGGCTGGTTCAGGGTAGACACAGCTGTAAGATCGGCAGAATAACCAGAACTATGAGAATGAAAGTTTATAGGCCTATGTTTTTTGAAGGATTTATGAATGAAATGAAACCTTTTGCTTGAGCCGGGCTGCTTTGAGCATGATTCTCTAGTGATGAAGCGCATACTGAGCATATTCTATATTGTGTATACATATGTAAATTCAGACGTTTGTAGGCATGAAAGGCTTGTATGCAATATACTATATATGATATATGTATCTTGGAGGTTGCCGCTGTACAGATCGCTGGAAGCAGAAACTGGAGCAGAAACTTGATTAGAAGGGAAGATATCATCAACAATGATAGATCGTTATTATATTGCTTGATCAGTGTGGCTGCAATCATCCTGATCCATGCCAAACACCAACTAGCAACCAACCAACAGAACCTTTCTCATTGTATGTCCACTATGTTTTTTCTATTTTCATTACACTCTGGTAAACTAACCTGGAAGTAGAAAATCTACCATAGAAATAGCTGGTTTGCCTTCTAGACTGGTGATGTTTTTGCTTCGGAAGCTATGTTCACGGAAGTGTCCTGGTGAAACCACGAGCCACAGATTCAACCAACCCCCACCACTAGCCACAGATTCTCCTTACCCCCAAGCACCACACTCTCGCACTGCTCAGGTATCATCCTGGCCTATGCTTTGATGTCTTTCAGCGGTGGCCTTTGTGCAATGCTTCTGTCGCAAAAGGCGCAGTCGCTGTGTGGCCATGATCATCGATGCTCGGCCGGATCAGTTGCGAACTTGGGCGAAGGGTTTGAACCGGACGAATTGCTGGGGTTGGTGGGTTTATGGTCATTTTTTGTAGGTTATTGTCGGTTATTTGATGGTAGGGGCTAATAAGCAATAAGTATAGTGGTTAATGGTTAATCATATGGTTTTCCAGGTGATTATAGTTATAGTGGTGAATAGGGGATAGTAAGCAACAATTATGGTTAAACAGCTACAAACTAGTTGGTAAACAGCCACAAACTAGTTGGTGGGTTGATTGACATTTTTTATTTTCCCAAGGGTTTGGGAAGGTTGGTTGGTTGACTAATATGTTTCATAGGGGCTGAAACCACGAACCAGTACTGGATAGATCTGGATAGTTGTTGACTTAGTAGTGCTTGTAAAAGTAATGTGTCCATAGTAATTTCACAGTATCACATTGCTATGCGTTTATTAAATGGATAATCACTTGCTTTTTTATTCCACTAATGGTTCTTAATTGGTACGTATTGGTTCTTATTGGTGGTAAGGCACATACCAGTAATAGTTCACAATTCCTATATATTGGTTCTTATGTACTAGTTATTATTTGTGGAACAGCACTGCCACTAGTATCTTATTGCAGTAGTGGTATCTATGAGAACCAATCAATACCAGACCATCAATTGGTTCCACTAGTGGTTGCTCTTCCACGATTGGTTCTTGTCATTAAACCATTTCACTATCATAGCTATAGGTCGCAATTATTATTATAAAGTATATTATGTATATTGTTATTACTTTAGAGTTACTCTTAGTGGATCAGCCATTCCGCTAGTCTCTTATTCCACTAATTTACAATGAGTGGTTTGTCGGAAAGGCATAGCTAGCACTTCTCAAGACTTGTCGCTGTTGAAATGTTGGGCCCAGCATCAGAGTCAGGAATGGGCCTGGGCATGGACGGATGGGTATGTAACAACAATGCTTTAAGAAGGTCGACCAGTAGCTTAATTGATCCTGATTCATGAGTACACTTGGTTTATTATGGAACCTTGATGATGCTTGATAATCTTCAAATACGCCAACACCTGCTTATACCACACCTTTCCAGTGCGATTGTGGAAGGGCTTGGACACCTTTGAAGTCACGCAGCAGGAGCAAGTACTCAGGCAACCTCCCTGGAAACGAAAGGACATGTAGGCCAAATGGGCTGGATCCATTCCCAAGTCGGATCCCAAGTTTGGTGACTTCAAGGCAGGATAGTTCAATGACAGTTAACTATGTTCGATGACTTGGTCAATCAAGTTCTTCAATTACTGTTGGATGAAGTCTAGGATCATGCGGCCCATGATGGCGAGCGCAGCTGATGTGAAGGTCTGTGTGTGAGTCGGTGAGCCCACCCGAACCACCCGCACCAGCACCAGCAGCACCTTCGCACGTGCGCCGTGCGAGGAATACCCTGTCCCATCGTGTCACAAATCACTTGGATTGCGATTCAGCTGGGAGGCTCCAGTTCCTCTGCGGGCGGGTTGGGTCACAGCGGCTGGACACACAATGGTGTTTCTCCGTACCCCGAAATCATCGATTGATAGTCATTGATAGGAATAAAGCCAGCATTTTTCGGGGTCCCCTATTCCAAAAAACGTCTATATACAGATAGATATATATATATATATATTTATATCTTTACATATATATATATTTATTTATCTATCTATCTATATATCTATATATCTATTTATAAGTATATATTATTTATCTATCTATCTATCTATCTATCTATCTATTTATTTATTTATTTATTTACAGTACATTTTCCTCAAGCCACCTGTTTAACCTGCTTGTCAGACCGGAAGCCATCCGCAAATCTTTCGGCATTTTTGGCGATTCAGCCAGTATTTCTGGTGGGGGACACTTCAACCCATGGGGATGAACATGGCAGTTTCCAGGTTTAGGAAACTGCCACTGTTTGTTTCACTATTTAGGGATGAACCATGATGAACCTGTATTCCCTTCTTTTTTGCTCATGAAAGGATCGATGAACGAACCACCTTGCTTTTGTTCCCTCAAGCATACATATAGATTTGCATTTACAGTGTACACATTGATATGGGAATGTTTACAAACATACCTTTGCATCATATTGTAGATGTCGATGTGTTTAATACAGTATTTGTTTTTTGCATGTGCACACACTCACACTGCACAGGGCTGTGAGTCAAAACCCAGTACCTGTGGTTCCCCTATCATTAACCAGGCTGTTTTCACTATAGCTTTGTTGGTTATCATCCCCCCATGAAATTGCTTGGTTAACTGCTTGCCCCCACTCGCCATATTTGGATGAATCTGATATATCCCCTATGAAATTGTTGGTTGTTATCTCCTATTAATAATCATTCACCATTGGTTGGTGGGTGAACTACTTGACCTCGCCACAAAATGTTTATCATCACGGGCCCCTGGCCTCCAGGACTCATCGGAGTAGCGGTGTCTTGCATCAAAGTCGTGTAGCACCAGCATGGCGCAACGTGACCGTGGGCCTTCGCCCGCGTCACGAAGGGACTGATGGGACAAGACCATCAGCGCTGCACGATTTCGTTGTTGATAGGTGGCCTGTCGTGGTGGGCGTTTTGATGCGTGGTTACTTTCTGGGCATTTGACTTGCTGCAGTTCTGAAGAATGATATCCACACGATACAACCAGCAGTCATTTGTTTCAGTGGTTTATCCCTCATTCCGGGAAAGAGCAAGGTGCATTTGGTTTGGGCACTATTAGCAGTTATTACAGTAAACAATTGTTTGTAGATGAATTCTCGTAACTTAATCAGCTTGTTTACTTCCAATGTCAATCAAAATGCTAGTGAACAGTAACTCTAAACATCTTGGGATTGTAATCTAAAAGTCAATTTACTAACAAGTCTTGCAATTGTAATAGTAACTCTATCAGCTTAATGCTCGCAGGTCTGACCTGGCTACAGTTACTAACATGACAAAGTTGGAAATACCCACCGCCCACTGCTGGTCTCAAAAAAATTGGGGTACACCCAAATCATCCATTATCAACCATTTATAGAAATAAACCAACCATTTTTGGGGCTTGGGGTTCCCTATTTTTTTGGAAAAAAAACCCAACTGGACGGCTTGTAATGCCTGCTGTCCCAAGCTGTTGACGGCGGGCTGCAAGAGCCCCGAAATTGATTGATAGTGTCAACTGGCTGTGAAGACTGCCGGCCGCATCAGTGGCAAAAACCCTTATCTACTTAATGTTCACCCAGGATTAATAAACCCCTGGTTGATTAATAGGAGGCTACTTACAGTATCATCAAAATCCTAGAAAACACAGTTGGTACAGTTGGATTCAGCCACCACGGGACGCGACGCGACAAGCGCACAGATTTTCAGTGGATGCCCCATGCACAGCTCTGCGCCGCAGCAACGTGCGTCGCGAGATTTTTTGCCAGGGCGGCTGGACCCTGGCCACAGCAGCTGGGAAGAACTTTGTTGGAAGAATCTGGTGACTGATTTGATTGGATTGGTTTGATTTCACATGAATTCATTGGTTGATTTTTGTTAGATCCAAATATCAAACCAGCTTGGTTTATATGAAATATCCGACCAATCGTTATCTTAGATTAAAATCTCAAACCAATCTGATTTTTTGATATGCAAATGTAACCAGCGAATGAAATTGAGTTGTTTATATCCAATCTGATTGGTTGGTAGCTTTGTTTGTTGATCCATTGGATACCAACTGATACAGAGCTGTGTGGTCTACACTCAGCACTAGCTGATGCTGCCAACCATTTGAGAACTTGGGAAGTGAACAAAATGATTGATGGGTTCATAGCGGTTGATGATGATTGGTACAAAATAGAGTGATAGTGGCCAATAGTGGCTAATACTGCTGGATAATCTTGGCTAATGATGACTAATTGATGCTAATAACATCTAATAACGGTGAACAATTACTGGTCAGTACTGGTTAGCAACGGCGAGTTATGTAGCGGATATGCGTCAATGTGTGATCTCACCATATATAAAAAAATCTGTGTCAGTAAAATGAACTGGTTGGTTACAGTTTAGATCAAGTGGTGGGTGATTGAACTGGTTGGACTGGTGGTTGATCATAGGGAAATCTCCCACAAGGATTGTCCCCATGAACTACAAGAAGGTTGACGGAGATATGCACAATTACATTCATTATTTGCCAAAACTGCATTATCAGTGTGCATGAATATACATATAGAATGCAGTATCCTGAAAATTTCTGCATTCTATCAATTACATCCAATTACTTACTGATTTCTTTATCTATTTTTATGTACATACATTCACATGTGCATGTACCACTTGATGTGTGCATGTGTATACATACAAATACATTTATATGTATATATATATATATTTATATACACAGTGATGTTTATATGAATATTAAAAAATATAATACACATTGACATGTATGTATATATTTTCGAATGTAGGATGGCCAGTTGTGGAGTTTGGATACTGCTGATGTGGCCAAGATCAGCCCCATCCTTTCGGGAAGCTCCACTCCCAGAAGAACAGATGCCCCCTGACGCTTGGAAACATGCACCGACGTGCGACGCGGTGCGACGTGTGTGGTGTTTTGGCTGGTTGGAACTCCCAAAGGATAGATAAACATGTATTTGCATGCATGTATACTGCATTATATGGCTATGGGTAAATATCAACCAACCAACCAACTAATGGTGGATAACCACCACCAATCTTAGGGAAAACAATGTTCAATGATAGGGGAACCAGGAGTATAGGGTTTTTACCCACAGCCATATGCAACCTTTACAGACCATATCGTATTTTGTATGTCTATAGTTCTGATTGTTGCATGTACATATGTATATAGAAAAGACGCCGAATAGCATATACAGCATGTATAGGCACATAGCATGTCATAGCATGTCTATATTTTGATTGTGCATAGATACACACACATATTGTTCGACATGCACATGTTTTGTCTCTTTGATGTGCACACGAATTCATATGTTCGGTGTGGCTTATACATCTACAACATGTGCGAACAGTTTCTACTTTGTGTGTAGATAAGTATTTATACATGCATATATGCACATCTTTATACATGTATATGTGCAATGATTCAGAGCGCATCCTCTGGTATTTTTAACTGCTGTTTGGTTGGCGGTTTGATTGGCATTGATTATTTTCCACAAATGATTGGTTGGTTGACATGTTCGTTTCATAGGGGTGGTTCAACCACCAACCAGTAAATGATCTCATTCTTAACCAATATTAATCATTGCAACCATTATCGAGCTACAGTGATAATTGATTATAATTATGTAGCCATTATTGACAATTAAGCACTGTCATGTATAATAGGTATGGTTGGTTAGCTATTGATAGTCACTATCAACTACTATAACTTAGGGTTATAACTTTTATAATCATATGGTACTATTATGATAACAATCATTAAATGATTATCACATGTAGATTATGATAATCATTTTAGTGCTATTATGATAATAATCATTTATCATAGAGTACTATCATAACTTCGTACTATTATAGATATAACCATGATAATAGCCATTATAACTACTATTATATTAACCAGATATAGTTATAATAGTAGTTATAGCCTATTTTACTCATTATTACAACCATTATAGCCATTCTCAACGACTACATTCATTATTCTCAACTACTACATTATCATAACCATTATACTTTATACGAGTTACAGTGGGTAAGTTGTATCTTAATATATGGCAGTGGGTCAAAACCCCGTACCCCTGGTTCCCCACCATTAACCATTGTTTTCCCTATAGTTTGTTAGTGGAAATCCCCCATTAGTTGGTTGATTAATATTGACCCATAGCCATATATTGTTAACCCATTATAGCCATTGCTAAGCCACTTCTATGGTAAACTCCTGGACCCGCGCGCGATCTGTTTTCGCAGGCGTCACAACGACGTCTTTGAGTTTCACATGGCGCCGAAGATCCCTCCGTGCTCGCTGACATCGGATTTGGAGGCCCTGGACCATGGGGGATTGGAACCAGGGCCTGGTCATGGCATGACAGGCACGGCTATATTAGTAGTTTGTAGTGGTTTTCTATGGTTTATCCTCCTAGTCACTATCCCCATTAGTGGTTCTTGTTGTGATAACCCGAGTCTAAATCACCGGCACTTGGTCGATTCGTTTGTAGCTGGATGGCCCTTTGGATCATTATCACTCGAATGAGCTGATCAATAGAAAGTTTGTTGGCCCATGACTGGCTGGTTGGTTGGGAGGGAGCGAGGCCAGGAGCCAGGGTACAGAGTGCAGGTCGCCCATTCTAGGGCCGGATTAATAGGGGGAAAAAGGCCAAGAGCTACCAGGAGGGTTCTAACCAAATGCTAGTAATGATTGAGATTGATTGACCTTAGTTTCATGAGCTGGTTAAGAATGCGTAATGGCGGTTAGTAGTTGCTAATACTTGGAGATCCATGAGAGTGAAGCAATCTTTGAAGGTGTATCGCAGCCAACAGTTGTTGACTAATTAATTAGTTAATCTCTTTTTGTGCAAAGAAGGTGTGAATTTGACCCGCAACCTGAATTTCAGCTGTTTGGTAAGGTGAATCATTTGGTTGCGAAACTGGTGTCTGACGGTTTCCAACAAGCTGAGGAAGCTGATCGGCCGCCATCGGCGGCCTGCCAGAAATGCCAGGAAATTACATTTGCTGGGGGGTGGTTTCAAATATTTGTCATTTTCCGTACGAACTGTTAACAAATGGTTGGTTGATTCATTTTTTCTCAATAGGGGTGGTTCAACCACCAAGCAGCTAGGAATGATGGCAAAGCAACCATTTTTTTACCTTGAAAGTTGAGATTGGGTTGGCAGCCATGACTTGAACGAGTGCGACCTGACAGTACGACCTGACCATGGCAAGAAACATCGACTCCGTGTTTGCAGGTCGAGGTTCACACCAGCTGACTCAGTCAAAGATTTTGCTTGCGATTGTTGTCAATGATTCATTTACCAACTTATATACTGCATTCTGATAGCATGTTTATCAACCAACCCCAATGGTTCCCTTTTGCAATCAAATCGCAACTTTTATACCAATTTTGCAGCATAGTCAATCATGATCCAATTTGTCAAGAAAAGCAGCTGGTTTTTACAGCACAACCACCATACGAATTTCAACTCTTCCCCAACTTGTCAAGAATGGTAGTCAACTGGTTAAACAATGTCAATATCAGCCGTGTATTTCACAAAAGAATTGGAGGACCCTGTGAAATACTATCAGTTGGTTAAATATGGGCAGTGGGCAATCAGCTGGTGAAACTTTTCAATCACCAGCTCATAAATAATGTGTTGGCTGAATTAAACTGAACTGATGGTCACCAGTTTAACCAGTTGCATTGCCCATATTTAACCATACTTGCCCTTATTTAAACTGGTGGATTAAACAATGCAAGTGGTGAAACTTGCCAATCAGTTCAGTTGCCCCCAGAATTGCTGGCACTTTGCCCAGCCGTAGCACAAATCTAACCTGTTGCGCATGGGGAAATCTCTCAGCCATGCTCGTCATGTGCAATAGACATTGCGCTCATGTATGCTCAAGCTTGCACAATATTTTTCTGTGGGAAACTATAACAAAAATGGGTAGGTGAACATCCGAGTAAGCTCTAGTCTGGTATGATTTGATCATTTATGGGATGTTGACGAGGGGTACCAGGTTTTGACCCACAGCCATATGTAGAATATCTATACGTCTATTGCACATACTAGAACCCATCATTTGCTCCAATCGATCCTGGCATGCATCATGATGATCCTGGAGTGCTGAAAATCAGGCTATGGACCATCCTGAAGGAATTCCCGGTAATTAAATCTTTGACAAACATGGGGAAACTTCAGATTATAGATGCATGTGTACACGCATTGAACGCATCATTCCACGCAAAACCAGGAGGACGTGCACGCGCAGGGACATGTCTCGGATTTGTCGGGTTACCTCTCAAATACTCCCCAAATAATTGGCTACACATTTTCAGAGGGATACTCCTCAACCATTTTCGAAACTGAGATGCTTCCACAAGCCTTGAATCCTATATGCACGCATGCTGTAATTAACAAGTTTCAACCGTTGATCAGCTTGCAGAAACCTGAATTTTCATCAGAAATGCTGCACATGACGATCTTCTGCAGCTAGGCATTCCACCAGCTGCCGCCATGACAATCCCAAGCTTCAAACAGACACAGCAGCTGGTTGTACGACAGCAGCCTGGCACAGGAGACCTTTGAGGCTGCTCAAAACCAAGATGCTGCCATCCAGCGGCACCTTGGTGATGGCGATTCGCGCGGCTCTTTTCATAGCGGTGGTTTCTCAAGTCATAGGTTGGGTAATTTTCTTGATGGATAAATGATGGTTAAATGGTAGTTAAATGGTGGTTAAATAATGGGGTTGAATGGTGGTTAATGGTTGATAAAGCTGGGGATAATAACCAGCAAGAAAAAATGGGGCGGAATATATATACCAACTATAACTGGATCGGGGGGTTCTCAAGCCAGTTTGGGAAGCCCAAAGCTATGGTGGGGGACCCTCTTTTTGAGAAACCACCAATTTAGTCATGGGATAGAAACCAACAAGAAATTTCATTAAAGAATGGTTCAAGTAAAATCCAGCCAGAAGCAAGCACTAGCGGGAACAAGAGTACCGGGCTATGTGTGCATCTGGTGCAATGTGCTGCATGTCTTTTGATATTTCTATGGGCGGGTCCGTGCATTATGGCTATCGATTGGTTAGTAGGTACCACCATTTGTTGACAAACCAATATATGTTCATCGCTTAAACAATCATGAGGAATGTTTTTGTTTTTCCATCAATCCAAACCATTAAATACCATTTAGCCATGAGTTAATCATAGCTATTCCTTACATGTCATTTTTTCAAACCATCATTGGACATCATTAACATGACTATCGTTAGCCATTAAGCATCAATAAACCATTAGGGGCCATTACTTGACCATCAGTGACCATAGTCAACCGTACTTACTCGGCAAAACCAACATGTGACCATCAACCATGGCCTCACAAGCAGAGCGCTTGCTTCGAGGTCCTGCAACCTTTTCCTGGCCGTCTCTTGCCGTGCGCCGCTGCCGTACCAGCGCACGACTGCTGTGTAGATGGGTTGTGTGATGTGAATCTGGTGCTTAGTCGTGTTTGGAGGTCAAATGATGGTTACTGATAGCCGAATGATTGGCTGATAACCATGGCCAATCGACAAAGTTTCGGAGAAACGGGGATGTTGTCCAATCAATGCTTTGGGAAGCAAGCCCTTCCTGGCTGATGATCCATACGGTGATGAAAGCTTCAGGTGACTTTGATTGATTGTTAACGATGAAACATGACCGTTGATGAGTGTGTGTGTGTGATAGTTTAGGATGCTTCATGGCGAGGATGTCTGATTCTGTTGTTCAGTCATGGAAGGCAAGCTTTTTCCCGCCTGTCAATGATGTTCCTGTGCCCAGGCGCTGGGTAGGCTGGTTGTTTGGGTAATTTTTCATCCTTCAAGCATCATATCATTGATGACCCTTCACCTCACCAGTGCTGATCCCAACCAATTCCAAACCTGCATTCAGATTCGATGGGGTCGAAAATTCAAGTGATGATCCTAGATCATTGCACGAAGAACGCAAACATGGTCCCAAATCGATCCGCCCACTGTGCAATTGTAGATTTTGTAGGGATCCGTAGATGTCAATTGGAAGGTCAATATTTTGCTGTTGATGGTTCAAGCATGTGATTGATTGCTCCCCGAGCAAACTGTTGGAGAGTCAAGTGGGCTACTAGGAGCAATGGACTCGGACCTGATAGTTCCTCCTAGATCATTGCAGCAGCGAGTCATAAGTTTTCCCGATATGGATGTTTCTCAAGTCATAGGGGTACCCCCAGTTATCATTCTTTATCAGCTTGAAGCTGACTAGCTGCATATCAGGGAACAGCCCTGGACTAAGGCATAAATTGGAAAAACATCTTTATTAACATAAAACATTATAGTAATTTCAGGATGTTTAACAGCGCATGTTCAGGATGTTAATTAAAGTAATTAATAAAAGCTTTATGTTAACAGCGCATTTATAGTAAGAAAGCATCCAGAACTTATTCTCACTTGGGATGCTTGGTATTGATATACAACCATGTAAGTTGATTGATATCACTACATGTTCGTTCTTCGCTGAGTCATGTGATTGTTTTCTTTTGTTGATAGTTGGTTACTGGTTGGTTCTAGTATGCAGAACCCGTGGTGCAAGTGGAGTGATTGTGGCTCAGGCATTCCCAGTGCTACAATCAGTGATTATTCATCACCTACACTGGATGGTCCTCCAGGGTACGTGGGTGATAGGGTCACTTGTACCCATATATATATAATATATAATATATATATATATATATATACTCACCCTGTTGTTCACTTAATCATTATCAACCATCATTAGCCATCAGTAAATCACTGTCAATCACTAGTGACAATCATTAGCCATCATTGTTGACCATCAATTGATGGTCACTAATTATCCAACACACATTAACCAGTACAGTATAAGCCTCTAATTACCCTCTGGCAAAAGAAGCTGGAAGCTGACACTCACCATGTTTACAAGTAAAACCATGATACATAATTAATGGATTTTCTACTTCCAGGTTCGCTTGCCCGAGTGTATAACCATGACTGTTACCTGGTCTCGATCAGTTTTTGCTGACGCGGTTCATTCCTGAGGCCAACGATAGCGATTGGGTTCATGGTGTGTTGGGTTGCCCCAGTTGTGCCGGGTGAGAGCACCCTGCTGCCATTGTGCGCAAGCAATGGATCATGGGATTCTGTCCCAGATATGTTGGGAGAATCTAGGTTGGAACCTCCTATAGTTGTTGGTTGAAACAAAGGTTTTTCAACGTGGATTTTCCGATCAACCAGCCCAGTAGGGATCGCTGAATGCTTCTCATTGGTTGTATACCAGCGTTCCTTATCGGGTGGGTCAACGATTCTCTGAGATATTTTGCCGGTTGGCTAGGTGCCTAGGTACTCGTAGGGTTTGTACTATCTGTTATTTTTTTCGGCCTAGAGGCTTCCATGATGTTGGGCAGCTGTAGCAGCTTCCGCAGCTAGGCATTTCTGAGTACTCAAAAGAACCATAGCAGCCATGTCAACCATTGAATATGTACCCCAAAAAACTCTCCAATGCATGCCTGAAGAATCGACTTGCTTCCACATCAGAGCGGGTCCCTCTTGTCTGACTTTAAACACGCGAGTCTTTCAACTTCGGGTTTGAATGGTGTGGGCCCATTTTTGGTATTGCTTGCATTTCTCCCTGGGCATCGTGGTTGGTTGCATTCGCATTGGAACCAACCATCATCATCAGGAGCATCCGGAGCATTGTCGTAATTGTAATCCTCAATATCCATCATTATCAGCAGCAAATCATCACCAACCATCAGTACCCATCGTTTCTGCAGCATCTAACCCGATTCCTTTTCTTCCGGTCCCAGAGCATCGAGGACTGACCTCATTTACCAACCAGCCAAGCTTTACGGCTTGGTTCGTAAGCCACTCCATGATACCTCACACGATGGGCAAGGATACTTACGCATATGGTTGTAGGGTGAATTAATCTGGTCAATCGGATGGTTAACACTGGTTAATGGGATAGTTATAGGATATAACCCACCAAACCCAACCAGCCCAATCCAGCACAACACAAGCAAGCACCCAGCCCGGCTGGTTGATCCAGCCCAATTCTTCGCAGCCAGCTCAACACCATGCAGCCGTTTCTGCGCACGTGCCGGGGTGCCATCCCAGCTGACGCGACTGGACCATCATGGGGAACCCTCATGTGCTCCCCCTGGAAAGCTGCTGGTTTTTCCATCATGGTCTCCAGTGACCCCTGAAACTGCTGTGGTTTCAACGGTGGGAGAAGCCATGAAACCATGCTTGTTACAATACCTCTAAGCATCATTCATCAGCATGGTGTTCTGAAGCTGAGTAGCCATCAACCATCATCAATGGGCCACTGATCATCTCTAACTCATCTTAGACCATCTCTATCTATCATCGTCCCAAGACTTATCCATCAACTCAACCATCACTAGCATCATCCACAAGTTGGTGTCGATTGTTATTCCTTATCATTAAGCCATGCAGTTAACCAGCTTATTAGCAATGGACTTGAGCGCCGATAACCATCATCTAACCATATCAAAAACCGTCATTTTAAATCCAAAAAATGGTCATTTACCATCAAAACCTATCATCTAAGCATCATGAAAAACTGTCATTGAACCATCAATAGCCAGCTTATCAGCCATCATCGCCATTTCACCATCACTTCTTGGGTACTGAACTGCACTTCCGCTCGCAAACTGCACCGTGCTGCGTGGTGCTGCGCCATGGAAGTGGCGGCCGGCGCTGTTGCGGCTGCGGGCCTGAAACTTCTCAGTGCCTGGACAAGTCGTGTGAATGGTGGGGACTGGTGGTTAATAAGGCTAAAGGTGGTACTATTGGTTAAACAATAGCAGTTAAATAGACGGTAGATGTTGGTTAATTAATCAACTAGTGCTTAAATAGTGGTGAATCTTGGTTGAATAGTGGTCAATAGTGGTCAATAGTGGCAAACTAGTAATGGTTGAATAGTGGTGAACAGCTGTGTTGGTAAATAGTGGTGAACAGAGGTCAATCAAAGCCAATGAATGCTTAATTATGGTCAACGATGAGTAAACCATGCTGAATACTGGCTAAAAATAGCATAATTTTTGAAGGAACATCATCTTTCACCACCTAGTTTCAAGTTGGACGAAAACATTTCTCATGATCCATCCTGTACTTCACTTTTCTGTTGACCTTGAAGTTGGAACTGGCGAACGATCTCCAGCTGCAGCGATGTCCGCCCCTTGGGTTTCCTGCTTCGGTCCCAGCACTTGGCTTCAGCAGCTGTTGGTGATGGAGTTGACCTCGCTGCAGCGCTCCAGGTTACAACCGCAGCAACTTCTTCGAGAACCTCAAGCTGCAGCAAAGCCGGAAGTTTCGGCGACAACAAATCATCGCGGCTCAGGCGAGGAGCGGAGCGCGAAAATGACCCTGATGTAGAATCCAAGTGAAGATAGGTTAAATCATGGTTGATACAGGTTAGATATGGTTGATGTATAGATTACACATGGTTGACATAGGTGCATCATGGTTGATAGAGGTTGATTCTGGTTAATATAGGTCAATCTGGTATAGAATCTCAGTTAATATAGAGTAATTAGGCATGGTTGACACTAGCGGCACTAGCGGTTGACCATGACTGATGATAATGGCGATTGATAGCAGTGGAGAACTATGACATCCAGAGCTTGCAGATCGAACAGGAAGTGCTGTGATGGGTCTGTCCAGCTACATGATGTATTTCCAAATGTTTATGGATCTTCCCGATCACAGCTAGAACCAAATGCTGGGGTTTGGGTACACCATGGCTAGCCACGAACATCTTTGGGCCCTGGGTACACATGTTGCTCCCAATCATCTCAAGTCTATGGATGAAGATCTCAACAGCTCAACTACCCCCTGTAACCATGGTGAACGTCACAAGTTGCTTGCGGAGATACAAAGCCTCCACGGTACTAGGGACAAACCTACTTCAAACCTACTTCCATGGTACAGGAACCGCTTTGTTGCACCAAAGTTGTGAGCTGCTTCTGGCAGAGAAGATGGATCTTTCCGAGCTGGGGCATGGCATACTGTGTTGCTGGCGCCGGTGGTTGACGACGGCATTGGCTCAAGATGTGTACGTCTTTGCCGATCATTTGCGATACACAAATTGGAGGGTGACCAGTGAGCAATTAATCCCTGCTAGATATGATGGTTCTGCAAAGGTCGATGGTTTCGAGTTCACCCCCACAAGATGAGCAGCTGACAACACTCAGATCTATTGACCGTACAAGGTGGACCCCTCTGTTCTAAGTTGGTGAAGATTCGATTCGCCAACAAGCTGTAGATTATACCACAACTGGTACCCTCAACAATAGCCAACCCAAGAGTTTGCTCCATCTGATACCCAAAAAACGTGAGCTCACCCCACCTAACAATCCCCTAGCGGTGCCCTCCATGTCCCTTGGATTCGGCATTCACCACCAGTCGATCAGCTGTGCCAGGCCAACCTGTTTCGCTCAGATGTACAGCAAGTCATTGGGGCTTCTGTGACCGTGCAGGACGGGCTTGCCGCGCAACGGGGGCAGCAAGCCCTGAGCCGATGACTGGGTACGTTTCGGGACTGGGCTCCCCAAACATGGTGAGGTTCGGGTGGTTCGCTAAGGTATTTTACTGGGCTAATTATGGATAATTATGACAAAATGTTGGCAACTTAAACCTACTAGCCAGTGGTTCACTCATGTATTTTACTGGTTATACTGACCGCGTTTAGAAACTCATCCTCGTCGAAGCTGACGACACTTTCATCGGTACTCCACAAAGATCCCTGGGGTATACCGGTATACCCGCCAGTCGCTGTGGCGTGTCACCACTATGCAACAAGGACTTACTAATGACCGACTCACAAACAACTAAGAACCAACAATGACCAAAGCAAGAACCAACCAATTGCCAACTAACAACCAACTAACAACCAACTAATTGATCACCAACCAACCAACAAAGAATCTGGGACACTGGTTATGCTCCTTGGCATGGGCTATTGCTAGGTGCATCCTGGATCCCCCGGGTGAGAATGCTAGCCCAGATATTGATCCCTATTAACAACTATAAATAAATCCCTATTAAGCAGTACCACCAAACTTTAGGAGTATGAAATGATAAATCGTTTGATTCACCATGGTGGTGAATTGTCAAACATGAAATAAATTAGTCATTATCTACTCTGTCCTTATTATGACACACACTTTGAACCAGAATTAAGACCGAAACTAGCTGCGATGAGCCACTATTGGCGAATTCTTCATTCTTTTGATGCTCAAAGGCTCAAAACAGAAATCGTAAAAATTCAAGGGGTCCCGATCCACGCAATTGCCTAGATCATGTTTGACATGGGTGGGAAGTCATCCCTGTTTCGTTTTCAATACATTTTCGCCCATACCATTTTGAGCTTTGGCATAGTTTATTTTCATGCTAATGATTTTGAACACGGTTTTGGCATCTACTAGCAAATGGCTGTGAGTCAAAACCCTGTACCTCTGGTTCCCCTATCATTAACCATTGTTTCCCTTACTATTGTTGGTCATTATCCCCCATTATTGGTTGGTTGATATTGACCCATAGCCTCATGTCTGTTTTGAATATTCCCATGATCTTGCGCATATTGTTAGGGGCAGCTGGCATCCGGTCTAACCCCCAACCAGCATTCAGTTTTGAGTAAAACCCAATTGGGCAATCATCCATCATCAAGTACTAACAAGGATTGCTGATCATAGTGAAATATGATAATTAGTCAATGTGTATCGTCAATGAATGCCATCAATCAATGTGAATAATATAACATGATCATAAATCAATCATGCTAGTGCCCAGGTTAAACGCGAACTATTTAGCATAGTTAATAAGTTGATATGTTGTTTAGGTAGTTCATCATGCTAGTCATGATCATCCATCCACAAGGCTCCATCCATCAACAACTGGCAGCTGCTTGCAGAAAGGAGCGCTTGACCATCGTCTCCACCTTGATGTTGGTGGCTTCCACCTATTCCTTTGGTGCCGTGGCATTAGTGCCGGTTTGTCTCCCCATCAATCATCATGAATGATATGGATACATAGTGGATATTACTGCTTGATACATTGTTGAATCACAAATTCGTAAATAGCCATCAACCAATTTGGTGGTTTAAAGATGTTTGATAAATAGTGGGTACTCTCAGCGCCACCTGAATCACCACATTCATGGCATTGGAGGTATTTGATCACCATAATCGCCATCACTAGCCACCATTGTGGTTACGTACTCATGGTTGATCACCAGGTATGGTTGATCACCAGGATTGGTACCATATTTTGGATCACCTCCATCACCGCTGTTTCGAGGTGGGGAGTTACCCTGAATCATGGATGATTTGGGGAGTATCTGTGGTCAATAGTGACTCATCACCAACAACAACCGCGAACGTTTATGGCTGATGAGGACTGTTGGGAGATCCACATATGAATCAACTACAAGTCTTTAGCGCACGCCATGGGAAATCCCTTCGGGTTTGCCTTGCGGAGTTGTGACTGAGATTGCCAGCTGCAGGGTCTGCCAGCTTCATATGGTTTTTCAGAGAAGCTGGTTGAGCATTGTTGTAAAAGCATGTAGATGATGATTGATGGTTGATCAGGGTGAATGATAGTCAATCAATTAATGATAATTAGTCATGGCTCATGACAGCCAATCATGTTTTAATTGGAGAGAAACCATTTCATCTTATAGTGACTCATAGCCACTGTGAGACCGTCATCATTTCTCGTGTTGCGTAGCTTCCTGCTCTCTAATTCAGCAGTTTCCAAAACCATCATAAATCAACCAATATTGATCATCCTTGATTATCGAAATGCCATTACCCAGGCTATATTAACCCATCACTCACACCATGGCTAAGCGGCATTAACCATCATCCACCATTCTCAACTGCTGA
>VSDK01000343.1:194577-217803 GCA_009767595.1 Symbiodinium kawagutii
CTGAACCACAATCACCCATTGCCCATGAGCTTCCGATCGCTCCCTCGCAGGTGTGGGTCTGCCACATGAAAGCGCCGACTTTTTGCAAGGCTTAGTCTACTTGACACTGAGTGCCGTGGTTTGTGCTATGGGAGTGCGCACATGTTGGGCTGAAGCTATCTATAATGGTGATTGAAATGGGATGCAACCCCAGTATTGAGAGTCTTGTCACATTATCCCAAACTTGGCCGATTGTGAAAATGCTTATCAACGCTATTGCCCCAACTAAGGTACTGTCCGGAAACTCACACCGAGTCTTTTTGTGGGTGCGACTATATGGGTGTTTCTCTAAATAGGGCCACCCCCAAATCATCCAGTTTGTAAACCATTTATAGTAGTAAACCAACCAGTTTTGGGGCTCCCGGTCACGAATTTTGAGAAACCACCATATTCCTTCTGCGCATGCGACCATGCTTATTCCTCACGTGGTGAAGTAGGGTCAAGAATCAGCACCTGAAAGGACGCAGCACTGAATTCTTTCGACATCAAACCTGGCACCGACAAATGCAGTGCCACTGCTGTAGAAAGCTGACAGATTATGATAGTAAGTGAAAACGCCCAAGAATTCCACATGGGTTTGTCCACAAGCATGGTGTACCTCCAAGTCACTGGTGTGGTTTGCCTATGTAAAACAGCTATTGTTGGATGGTTAGTAGGTGCTACCCTCTGGTAATGGATTTTATCATATTTTAGCCATATTTTATAGTGAAACCCTGGGATATCACCAATAATTGGCCGATTTTCCATTGCCAGGTTAGTTCACCAAAGGGTACCCCATAGGGCATATTCCCAGATTTACGACTGATTCTGCAGTCGAAATCTGCACCAGTCGACTTTCAGGTAGTGTCTCAGTGGGCGCTTGTCGGAGTGGTGTTCAACTGAATCAGTCGAGTTCAGGCAGACTTATGATATCATATATGATGACATACATGCCTTTACCCTCTGGTGAATTAGCCTGAAAGTAGAAAATCCACAACAGATCATTTGCCTGTTAAAAATGGTCTTTAGTTACCTCCAGGGATCCTTTCCCAGAAAGTGCCGCCTCGCTGGGTGCAAACTTGTCCGATTGCATCACATGCATGTGATGAGGTGGATTTCACCAATTTAATTACTTTTACACCAATGAAGTGGATTTCATCGTGCTCCTACTAAAATGACTTGATTTTCAGATTGTAGTTACCACTAGCGCTACAAACAACACGCACACACACATACATACATAGATATACATATATAGGTACGATTATTGTATGTATGTATATATACTGTACATATGCATGCCATTATTGTACGTGTATGCAGTATATAGAATTATATGCATAACCATGCATTCACACTACTATACGCACGTGCATGCATGGCATGCATACCCGTAGCCTGCCACACTTACATTAATGGTCGGTAACCAGTAGTGTAATTCCGTCCAGTAAGGAACTGTTTGATGTGGCTGCCTCTCAGGAGGAGATATGTACAGCAGAATGGTTTCTGCCTAGTGAAGGTTGACCTTTTGAGATTGGTGGTTGACAATAACTAACAACCAACAACCAACAACCAACGAAAAACTAGCAACCAGCAGCTGTGAGAACCGATAACCCATACTTAGCAACAAACAACTAATAACTAACAACGAAAAACTGACAACCAGCAACTGACAACAATCATTGGATCATTTGCGACGCTTCTGCGAATACAAAATCTCAGGAGTGGGGGTATGATGCACACCTTAAAGTAGATCTGTTTTAATTCCATGCCAGCCAGAGAATTCCAAGTGTTTGAAAAATATCTCTATTGATCAGATGGGCATGTGCCAAAATAGTGGCACTCCCAGAACCACTGGTTTCCCAGTAAAGCGATCATTCTTTAGTGGGTTATTGGTTATCCTATTTTGGCACATACCGAGATGGTCTGGTGACCCGGAAAAAAACATGTTCAGCAGAGCAGTCGCTAAGCAAAGCCCAGGTAATAGTTCCCTCTACTTCTTGCTCGCTTTGTTCTCCTGCATTTCTGCCAGCATTCTTGCGCGAACCTCCCAGAAGGTGCGGGGACCATGTCCAATCATCTAGTTGGATGGCTATTGAAAGATAGGGCGAACTGGGTCAATGTCAAAAATCAAGAATGGCGGTTAATAACCAACAATAATAGGCAAAACAATCGTTGATGATAGTACACTAGGTGTACGGGGTGCACCGACCCGCAGTGAATAGAATTTGAAGCGACCATGAAATATGTTGTGGGCACTTTTGCTCGATAATACACTGTCAATGTGTCATAAGATGTGTTGTTGCACGGCATAGCATCATATTAGATGAGATTGGGTGTGACATGTATGTGGCTGTATTTGCAGGCCTCAGGCTAGTTGTGGCCTGACAAGAATCTTACCACCAAATCCACGCGTATGGGTTTTCCCTTCTTAGCTAATCCGACTTGCATTTTTGATAGTGATCCTGCTCGGTCCAGTATGATACGTGGTATCAGGAAAAAAGCTAGCAATAACTGCTTTCTTTTTGGCATAGCCTTTACTGCGTGACTCTTGGTAAAGACAGGCTAATTGCAACGTGTGAAACTGTTGGATGGACGTCATGTTGAACTCTCAACATAGATGCCCAAATAATTAGTTACAAGGCATCAATGTTTTGCTGTTAATAGCTGGTTGTTGGTTTTAAACATTTTTACTTTCACTAGTATTTCTTAACAAAGAGTTGGTTGACAAATATTTGTCATTATTTGTCATAGTGGTTGAAACCACCAACCATAGGCAATTGATCAGCCTTATCACCTATTTCCAGGCCGGTCCAGGTGTGAGCCGCTGATTGCTCGCTGGCACCCATGATCTCGGAAGGATTACCAGCCCGGCAGCCCCAGCCGCAATCGACCACCAGCTGCTGATGAAGACCACTGTTGCTGGCAAGAACCAACCAACATTGACCAACATGGACCATCATTGACCATCATTGACCATCATTGACCATCATTGATCATCATTGACCATCGTTAACCATCATTGACCATCTAGGAAAGCCTGTGTTCTTATCAGTCAACCCACCATCATGTACCATTTTGAACGGGAATTCACCAGCAAACCCGGAGGATTCACAGGGACCCACCGGTGGCTACGCTGTGAAACTCCAGGTGCTTCTGAACAACTGCGTTCGACCGCCTTTCGAGGAGATGCTGCTTGACGCAACGAGGCAACGATGCAACCGTGGGTGCCGTGCCAGCGGCGCCTCTGTCGGGGGTTCAATGGCTATAGGTCAAGCAGTTGACCATCAAGTTTATGGCTTAGAATGACCAACCAAATCATAGGGAAAACAATGGTTAATGATAGGGGAACCAGGGGTTTCTCGAGTCATAGGGAACCCCCAAAGTTATGGATGGTTTATTACCATAGATGGTTTATATACGATTTGGGGGTCCCCTATTTTGAGAAACACTCAAATAGTTAAGTATGGTTAAGTGGGTGCGAATGGTTAAGTGATGACCATCGAACCATGAATGATAGAAATGGTTAGATGGTCATCACTTAACCATTTGAGCATTTGACTATACATGAATGGTTAATAATTGGTCCAGTAGTGATGAATGGTTGGATGGGTGTTTCTCAAAATAAGGGACACCCCAAAATGGTTGCTTTACTACATTATACTTGTATAAATGGTTAATAGTGGATGAGAACTGAGGGTACCCTCATTTTTCGAAACAGCCCAAGGGTCAATAATGATCTGGTCAAGTGATTGATGATTCATTGAGTTGATAGTAGTGATGCTTCACAACGATAGTGATTCATGGTTCATGATGATGATATGCTTGGGTTACTGAAGGTGGATGACAGCAATAATGAAAGGATTGTTTAATAATGACCTAGTTTGTGGTTTGAAACATTTTTTCCCAGGGTTTGGGATGGAATGCTAGATCCGTATGAGTAAACCACCAGCAGAGAAACCATAAATGGTGCGTGATTTACCAGCAAAGAAAGGGGGGGTTATGAATACGGATCAAGTTAATAATGATCGTATTGTTCATGAGACGAGTTTTGCGTTCATAGCTGTGGTTACTAATCAAATTCATCATTCAGCATTCACCATCAATAACATTTAACCACCATAATGAATACTGGTCAGAAGCCATATTTCTCTGAGGTTATCATCAATGATGAAAGCATTGGTGACCTTAATGATTTCGGATTGATGATGGCGCATGGAACTAATGATGGTACCGTGACCTCACAGATGGCTATAGGGGCTATGGATAAAGTACTGTAAATAGTCTTTATCCCAAGATTGTGGGCAATCTAGCTTTCGAGGGGGCTATGGACAATTGATTTAGAACGATACCATTGCTATATAATTAGCATCCATAGTCACGATCAATGTAAGAATTTTGCCAGTTACCCATCGATAGGCGTTTGCTGGTCAGCAAATCAACTATTCTATATAATGATAGTCAAACTGGTACTAAATCTATTCTACTATCCATTGCTTAATTGTCAACCTGATAGATTTTGTTTGTCTAAAACTGGTGACGTGTCTTGGTCAATGATGAACCCCCAAGGTCATGGATGGCTTCTCGATCAACAATCCTAGCTTTGGTGCAAAGCTACCACCATCTATCAATCGACCCAGGAGCTCCTCCAGAGGCTCTTGCAACCAGAAAATTGGAAGCCTTCCCGATTTGGTGGTTTCTTAAAATAGGGGACCCCAAAAATGGCTGGTTTATTACTATAAGTGACTATTAGTGGATGATTTGGGGGTACCCCTATTTTGAGAAACCACCATTTCATGGTTCTTAAGACACCTGAAAGCTATCAGACTGGCGACCATGAACGTTTCCACCCCAACGATCCTGCGATGCGAGCTATGCGCACTATTACTCACCCCTAAAGATCCGTTAAATGCTCAGCTGTGGAACAGGTCACGGTTGGCAGTGGAGGAACCATGAACACAGGTTGCTATCATAGCTTGTTGTCAATTGACATTATGGCAATCATCACAAACACTAGTGATTTTCAAATGACATGAACATTTGAAAAAGATAAGGGACGTGATCATAGTCCATTTGAAATCAATTGCCCAATTTGGCTTTTCCACAATTGTTTGAATCCGTAACCTTTCTCCACTGCTGGTGATCGGCGACGCTCAGGATTGCAGCTGTGGATGAATCAGAAACTTGGCTGAGCGAGCAACCATGCAGCAGTCCAACGTGGTTGAACCACTTTGGATCTGGATCTGCTGGATCCATCCAACAACTTTCACATAATCCTGATGTCCCAAGCCTGACGGGCCCAAGCCACCTTAGCCCGAGTCGAAAGGCGGTCGTTGCGGCTGGGAGTCATGTTCTTCTTTGCAGCGACCAACCATCATTGTTTGGATATTGGCATAACCATCATGCTTTGCCAGACTTTGGCTACTTGCTATCGTACCTAGTTGGTGTTCATGAGCTCAGACTGATTCATTCATTTCGAAACAAGGTCTTGCATAAACTTGTATGTTAACACAAATACTGCTAGGTTGTATACCAAAGTTTTATGCATTTGTATTATTATGATATAAATACACATATTCATTTATTTACGAATACAAATCCCATTTTGAGTTCACATATCAGATGCACAAACAACTGCATTGTTCATGCATACATCAGCAAACTGATGCCATGACCAGTCCATTCCTACACCCCTAACCGCTTTCAGGTCACCACTCACGACAGATCATGGGTTTGAGGTATCCCTGTTTCCTGCTCATGAGGACTTGTTCAGCGCTGCAAATCCCAAGTTTTGGTCACCGCACCTCTCCCGAGCACATATAAGAACACCCTACTAGAAACCAAGTGCCTCAATTAGTTTTGAGATGTTGTGAGTGCCTTTTTGTTTTTTTGGTGGGTTTGGTTTGAGGTAATATCAATGACAGCAAAACATAGCTTCCTGGTCGATCTCAATCCCAAGGAGAATCAAGAAAACGCAGAGCACTTTGAACGTCAAGGTGTCTCAGCGTTGCTCAGGAGCTTTCTGGTGCGGATGATGGGTACGCACGATCTTTGTCAGTCATGAATGTTCAGAATCCATGAGTCAGTGACTACACTTATACATGTGCAAACAAGATGATGTTGGGATGATAGGAAACCACGGTTGAAAAGCGGAAGCGCAACACTTGCATAACCACCACCAGATGTGGGCGGACAGGATCAATGTATGGATGAATGGCACCGGAACCCAACAACTAGAGTTCAGAAGTACTTATGTCTCTTGATCTTAAGATACCCCAACGCAGACTCATCATTTACTATACTAATCCCATATAATCTAAAATCTCATAATTACATGTATAAGTATATTTATTTACATATATATATATATATTTAGATATACACATGCATTTACATGTGATCACACAGAAAGCTATCGTTGGTTCAGCTTCTTCGAGTAACTGGTAGCTAAATGTGATGAACTCATGAAAAGTAGTCATATCTCTTTTGGATTAACTCATTCTACATGGAGACAGCTTTGGATAATACCTCTACCCCTTTTCTCGTTGCTTGTAGTTGGTTGTTCTTCATTACATGATGTATAATTAACGTATGTTGCTGTTGGGTGTGCTTGGCAACTGTTTTAGTATCCCTACGATTGTTGAACACTTCATTGTTGTATGCAGCTAAGAGAAAAATGCTGGTTGGTGGCTTTATCTGTTGTTTTACCCTTGGGATAGTTGGTGTATCAATATTTTTGAGGTGGCTTATAACCTCAAACAAGTTAACATTTGTTGCTTACATCCCTAGTTGATCCTATTGTTGGCGACTTTCCCATGCATCTTTTTTGCTCATTTACCAACCACCCAAGCCAACCTCAACCAACCATCAACCAACCATTCACCAACCATTCACCAACCTTAACCCGCCTCAGCCAACCAACCTTAACCCACCTTACGCGGCACCAGGATCCCCGGCAGCCACTTATTGGAGGAGCGCTTCGGCTCAGATTTGTTGCGCTTGCGGCACTGGCGCTCCGGGAAGGTGGACGACAAGGAGGACGAGACAGCGCGACAGCGCGACAGCGCGGGTGAGGTGAGCGACAGCTGGATGTAACCAACCCATGGTTTTACTAGTTTGTTGGATATATAATAATGGTTAATAATAGGGGATGTATGTATAGTTAAAATTGAGCAATAACTATAGTTGGTCAATGGTTAATGGCTTAACTATAGTTGGTAAATTACTAGTTTTTGGATATTGGATAAACTACTAGTTAAACCATGGGTTGGTTATATCCAGCTATTAACCATATTGGTCAATGGTTTAACTATAGTTGGTAAATGGCTAATAGGGGATGATTACTAACAATGATAGTGGAGATATACCAACTAGTTATGGTTAATAATGGATGGTATAACTAACTAGTGGTCAATAGTTAACTAGTTGGTTTAATCCACTATAATAATTGGTTTAACTAGTTTGTTGATAGTAGGGGATGTATAGTTGAGATTAACCAATAATACTGATTTATATATCCAACAACCATTCATATTATTTGACCATTTACCAACCATTAATAATAGGGGATGATAACTAACAATCATAGTGGATATATACCAACTATATGGCCATGGGTCAATATTAACCAACCAATAATGGTAGATAGTTATGGTTCAGTATTTGTGGTTATAACAACTAGGTAGTAGTTATAGTTTGGTAGTTATGGTTCAGTAGTTATATGTCCTAAAAATATGGTAGTTGTGGTTCAGCAGTAGCAATTTTTAGGGAGTTATAGTATAGTCATAGCTATTTTGGTATTGTTAGGTAATGTTAGCAGCCATATGTTTACATATGTTTATTACCAAACAATTAAGTGATTAATCGCTATAGCAATTAACCCACATTGTAATGTTAACCCCTTGGCTTAATGAATTCCATATGTTTATGAATTTGGCGGGTACAATTTGAATAGGACACCAGTTAGCGAACTTGGGGGATACCTCCCCATTAATTAACCAGGGGTTTATTAATCCAGGGTTGGCATCAGTTCTAAATGGTTACGGTATATTATAGTATTATAAAGGTTTTTTTTCTAACCTTCGACTTGGGGGTTTCAATTCTCAATCAGTCCGCATGTGTCCTTATGTCAAGCCACTTTTGCTGGAGGCAACCCGCTTCATGCCATTGGTTATGTAAGTTCTCTATGTAGAAATCTTGATAGGACAATTGTTTACGGTGCATAGGCCATTCATGTGGTTCTGCTGGTTAACTATGACTCATTTGGATGAATATTAATTTCTTATTGACTGACTGCAAATCTTTTTTGTTGCCGAGTCTTATGCACACATTTGATCAGTTTGGTTTGCTCGCTCCCAATCTTGGTTGGTCGATTGATTTGTGGAGAGCCAACATTGATCAAATGTTCACATTTTTTTTACCCTAACTATCAAGTCTGAAGCACGATTGTCAGTCGTTTGGTTGGTCTTGTTTCTTTACTCCCTAGTGACCATTAAGTATTATCAAACACTGTTTAGAGTTGTTTTGGCATCAATCATCTAGTCCTTTAGCATCTTCAACCCATTGATATGAACCGTCATCAACCATCATCTGACCATCAACCAACTATTACATAACCATTGTTAACCATCACTAGTCACGGCTACTCATCATCCTCAACCATCAGCCAACCATCATAAATCATCATTTAAACATCATTAACCATCATTCATCAACCACAAGTAATCATCATTCTTAGCCGTCACCAACGTAAACCATTGATGCAAAGCAATCACCATCAACTGACCAAGCATCATTCACCAACCAACTACCCAACCAAGCATCATTAACCATCATTTCAGCCATCATTCACCAACCAACCAATCATCCCACCAAGCATCAACCAACCCGGGCGCCCTGTATGCAGCCGGGCAACCACGCCCTAGGGCGGGCGCCGCAGCCCGCACGGTGCGCGCGCCAGGAGGTGGGTTCCTTGTCGCTGAATCGATTGCTGCAACGCCACAGATCCAACAACGAAGCGATGAAGCTGGGTAGCAGCCATGGCAATGCCGTTGGGAATGCGTTGAAAGGGGGAATTCATGGTGGTTGAATGGTGGTTGATACTTGTGGTTCCTTTGAAAATTGTGGTTCATGATGGTGGTTATTGATGGTGGTGGGTAATGATGGTGGTTAATATTGACGGTTGAATGGTGGTTAATTGGTTAATAATGGCAACTGATAGTTTGATGGTGGTTAATGATGGTGCCGAATGATGGTGGTTCATGATGGTGGTTGAATAGTGGTTGAATCGTGATTGATTGGTGGTTGAATGATGGTGGTTAATAGTAGTGGTCAATGATGGTGAAAAGGACGCTTTGTGATGGTGAATTAATGGTGAATTGATGGTTGACTGATGGTCAATGGCGACTAGTTGATGGTCAATTGTGGTTGAATGATCGTGAGGTGATGATTTAAATGCCGGCTAGCGATGGTCAGTTGGTGGTTAATAGTGGTTAGTTGATCGTCAAGGGTGGTCCGTTGCTGATTGATCGTGGTTGAAGGATGGTTGATGACGGTATTTGATGGTTTGTCGTACTGAATGTTGCTTAATGATGGTTCGTTGATGGTTAAGTGGGGTGCAATGATGATTAAGCATGGTGTCATGACGGTTAAGTGCGGTGTAATGATGGTTAAATGCGTGGTTAAGTCTGTTTCAGTCATGGTTATTGGACAGCATGGTGGATGGAAGGTATGGTTGACAGTGGTTTTGGCAGGTTGATGTTTGGGTAATGCTGGTTGACGGCTGCTGGATACTGCTTGATAATACCCTGAACAGATAGTTACGTAATGGGTCCATGACCAGCTGGTTGATATCAGCGGATCAATGCACCCGTTTAAAAGTGGTTGATAAGATGGTTGGAACGCTTATTCATTGCTTTGGAATTCTTATATAATGAATCTGAATAAGCTGGTTGTTGGTTGAACATGGGCAATCACGGTTAGCAAGCTGGTTGGTGATAGGGGATGAGAATGATTTATAACTAATTGTATGTTGCTGATGGCTACCAAGATTCGGGGACAGTCATCCACTCACTAGGAATTGTGATCAGCGTCGTAGTGGCTCCATATCATTGGCGCATGGCCAGCAGACATATGAGGAGTTTGGAACATGGCTAAGATGATGGGGTGCGGTGAACACTTGAAAGGGTGATTGTTGGGTAAACCGCTGAAGTTGACCAACTCCCCCAAAAGGGACCATCCAGAAATTGTTACACATATGTAGATATGTAGCTTCAAAGCCATCCATTTCCATTGCCACTTCAGTCTAGACGCCAGCAATTTTAGACCATCGTGAAGGATCGTCATGGCATGTTCATGGATTAACTATGGTAGCACTCTATGTTATACATGGTTCAATTAACTGCACACATTTCTGAAACCAACAACCACAGTTTAAACATGCTGAAACCATGATTAATGGTTGCACATGGTTGAACTCAGGCGATTCTTCATGAATCGTTGCGTTGCATCAAGGGATGGGGTGGCAACGGCTTCCGCGACTGCATCAGGAATCGGCTCCAGTTGCTTTGGGACGATCTTGCCACCTATGCCCCGTACTACTTGCGCCACGGCCGCTATGAGATTCCTCCAGGTACAGGTATAAACCCATAAGTGATCAGTGGTGAAACCCACTATGAACCATCCATCAACCATTCTTAACCATGTGGTTATGACCGCGGGTAGGGGTGTGGTGGTAAAAACCAACCCCTGCCACATACTTTGGTCATCGACAAGTGTGCACTGCGATTCGATGTTTGGACCCTGAGAATGCATAGGCTGATCATGTTTCAGGAGATGCTTGGACAAGCCCACATGGGTTCAGTACCTTGGACGATTGGTGATATGGTTGTTACCCTGGCACTTACTTAAGACGATCAGCAACCAGGTTAACCATCGATTGAAACAATGAACCAGGGAAAAGAGATGCATATCAATGAATATCCTATGTTTACATTAGGCCATAGCCCTGGCTAGTGCCCGTGGTTTCAGGTTTTTTGGGGGTATTTTGAATTGTCATGTCACGGGATTACTGTTCACACATGAGCCAGTACGACAACCTGTTCGTTGGCCGGTGCTATTGGATTGATAGTTCGCAATCTCAGAGTGACCCACAACTGATATATGGGGGTTTCTCAAATAGGGGTACCCCTAAGGTAAGAAATCACACATTTTGAGGATGTCACTATTTTGAGAAACGGCGGTGTACACCATAGAAAAACAGATGATGCTGATCAACGGTTCATCCAAGCATTCCTGATGATTCCTATCATGTTCCATGACATATATTTATCAATATGATCCAGTGTCATAGGAAACTGTTGGACATAATGAGAATCATAGTTAGTGATTGGATCATACATACATCTTCCACAAGCACATGATTGGAATTTTGTTGGTTGAACTGCTGTTTCGATTGGGAAGAACGACCCGCCGTCGGTGAAACAGAAATGCCATGGCCATGGCTGTATCGTCGATTTCAAGAGATGATTCTCAGGGGTAGCCATGCATCTTGTCTAAGATGTTCACCGGATTCTTAACGGTGGCTCTTGTGACAAGACACTTAGATTATGTTTGATCACTCTTCCACAAGTTCCATCATTTACCATCATTATCCATCATGAACTACAGCTATTCACCATCCTAATTTGTTGTCCTGTTCCGCAAGCAGCATCAAACATTATCAACCATCATTAAGCACATCTATCGACCATCGTTGAGCAACCGCAACTTCATGGTTTCGGAAACCCACGGGGTCCAATGCGGCGACTCCCTCGGTTGGCGCTTCCCAGGAGTTGGGGTGTTCGAAACCTGCTGCTGGCGTATGCGTGACTTGGCGGCTGCATGGACGGCAGGACAGCCGTGGTGTTGGATGTGGTATGATATGGTGCATGGTGGTTAGTAACGACAAAAAGGATGGTTGATGCTGCTTAGTGTTTGATAAAGCTGGGGATAATAACAATTTCGCGGGAACCCTGACGTTTGCCCGCGCTTGACTTGGAGCATTTCCCTACGTTAAAATTCCTGCGCAGGGCCGTTGTTTTTGAGTTTCTAAGTTAATAAACCTAAACCATAAACCCTAAAACCCTAAACCCTAAAACCCTAAAACCCTAAACCCTAAACCATAAACCCTAAAACCTTCAACCGTAAACCCTAAAGTCCTAAACCACAAATCACTGCGTATTGCCAGTGGTTTTGCAACTTCTCTAAGTCATCTTGACTTCGCACAACATCCTCCATTGCAGTGCCGCTTTATGGGTGTGGGCGAACGTCCGGGTTGAGGCGAACAATTTAAACAAGAATAGGGAATAATTTCTCAAGTGACAGGGAACCCCAAAGTTGTGGCTAGTTGAATACTGTACTATACATGGCTAACACTGGATGATTTGGGGAGTCCCCTATTTTGAGAAACACCTATATGTTCATATTGTTCACGACCCCTTTCTTTATATTGGATGTTGGTGGTGGCTTGTTAAGAGCTGTATCTACACATGGGTAAGCCAGATATCACTTGATTGTATCATTTCATATCACATGGGTAAGCCAGTTCTCATCCAAGATGGATGATCATTCAACAACTGGTGATGCAAGCTTCATGCATCTTGGATGATCACGCGCAGCAAACAATTTCTTAATCCGTTCGGTGAGTTCGATGGGTAAAGAGTTGGCAAACGTGCCAGTGAACTACCCATATTTAAGCCATTACAGTAGCCATCCTGGAGTGCCGGTGGTGAGTAATGGTTCATAACCACGCGATACGAAATGCAAACAGCAGTATATCATGGTCAAGAAAGTATACGAAAGCAATTGCTGACATTGTTTAATGAAAATGTTGGCAATAGCAAAAGCCGGTGGTGGATAATACTTGTCGCGCAGATGGATAGCCTGCAAAACTGCACTGATGGTTGATAAAGGTGAAACCTGCCTATGATATGCTAGCATGGTGGACTGAGATGGCTGCCATCACACATTCCATCCTGATTTGGGGGTTTAAGACCACCAGCAGGAAACGGCTGGGCACGCTTGAACGAAGTGAGCTGTCATGAAGAGGCGGCTCACTTTTTCATCAACGAGTGAGTTTCAGCAAACACTTGATGGATTTGGTTCATTTCCATACGGCTATGGGTCAATATTAACCAACCAATAATAGGGGATATTAACCAACAATCATAAGGAAAACAATGGTGAATGATAGGGGAACCAGGGGTACGGGGTTTTGACCCATAGCCACATTGTTTGAAGATTTTATTGATGAACAATTGTGGCACTATAGTCCGCAAAAGATGGAAAACAGTTCATCAAACATGGTGATTCTGGCCTGATCAAAACGGTTCTTTTCAGCAGCAGTACATTATCAACCCTCCCCAACCAGTAATGCCACGATGATGATTCTGGGGCATCAACATTGGCCATGCATTTACCATTTCTAACCAACTTGATACCATTGTTCGCAAGCAATCATAAAGTATTTCAACCAATACGACTCATGAACCAATACTGATCTCTATCAACTACTCATCATTCACTCTTACCAACCAGTATGAACCATGCATGAACCATTCGACATTAATCGTTAAGCATTCATCAACCAGCGTAGTTCATTCATCCTTAGTAGCACACATCAACCATTTACCACTTCTCAATCATTGACAACAATCCATACATATGCTCACCATTCATCAATCATTGTCAACCATTCACCAATATTATCATAACATTCAACCATTCATCATATGCTTGCTCATCATCTTTCCGCAAACCCATCAGCCCATCAGCCATGGGAACAAGCCGCGAGGTTCAGATCCATGGGGCATCTCGGCGGCAGCCGAAGCCGAAGCCCGTGAAAATCTGGTTGAGGCCCGAAATCGATCCCTTGGACATGGCACTGGTTAAATTTGGGTTAAAAATGAAGGTTACACACCGGTAAACTAACATAGCAATGAAAATCACCATATTTTATAGTGAAACCAAGGGAAAACACCAATCAATGGTGGATTTTCCATTGCCATGTTAGTTTACCAGAGTGTAATGGTGGTTCAGAGTTGGTAAAGTTAGAGATAATACTGACCAGCAACCATGTGGCTTCTAGTGGTTAATCATGAATTTATGATTGGTTGCCTTAGATACATCCTATTATGATGTGTCAAGGTTTGAATTTGCTTGGAAATGATGGGCGCAAGGATTCACATTGGATAGTCGTGGTTAAGAATGCTGCAGAATGCTGTTTAGATTGGTTCATGATGCTTCACAGTGGGTTGACTGAGCATTGAGAGCATGGGAGGGCGAGCAAGTCGGGAATGACGACAGTCCAGAGAACCTCCGAAACGCTCAGTAGCAAAATCAACCCAGGAGTTGCTTCAGTTTTGGTTCAGTGAATAGTTTTACTCATGCTTGGGTACACCAAGGAGAGTGAACATGATTTTTCAATATGTTTCACGATGAATCTTGAGATTCAAAATTGTGTGCAAACGATGGAACATTCCTCATACCTTTCAGGATGTCAATTGGAGTCAAGAACAGCCGTGCTTGGGACACCTGATCACGTCCCTGCTCTGGGGTTCCGGGTCTAGCGCAAATCATGGAGGATGATGATGATAGCTTAGCAATGGCTACTCTTGAGTTGCCGATCTTGGTAAGTAGTAGCTATAAATAAAGCCACCTAATGGTGTGACCATCCACGAGCTTTGACTTGTTCGGGAAAGGTTTGATGGTTGGCATAGCTATCTGGCTTGGTTGGTATTTGATTGGTTTAAAACTTTGGCATCTTTTTGGGTTCATGGGTGATTCTACGAACATCAGAATCCAATGACGAGCCAACTCGACTGAACCAACTGAGACATCTGAGCTTGATCGTTGCAGGGTTTTACTGCGCCAGCTCCGGAAAATTACCATCATCCTTGCTGGGAATTCCCACCAATTCTTGATCTCCAAGCGACTGGACCGAGGTTCTACTACCATAGCCGTGACACCGATGTCTTTCTTCAAACTTCCTTATGGATCATCGTTGTGACTTGGATGCAGCAGAGGACTTGTTGATGTCAGCCTATGTCGGGCCCAGAGTTGAGATGGTGTACTATAAACGCCGAACGCATTGTTGAGTTGTTATTGCTCCTTGTTGCGCAATGAGGGTGAACAACAGGTGTATATAGCACGGATATAGTATAATTATGCATTAAAGTTCAATATATTCTGGCTATACTGCTAATCATATACTCTATATACTGCTAATCATAGCACATGTTGAGATATGTTTAGTTTCTAATATATATATATATATATAGATATAAAGATGCAACATATATATGCAACATATATATATATATATATACATGTGCAACCTGTATATGCAACAATGTTAATCTCAAGCATGGCCATGAGACACATCTGCTGACAACCAGCTGGTGGCTGTGGGTTTTCCAGTCGTGGGGGTATAGTTTTCAAGATACCAACAGATCACCGTCATCATGGGATTTTCTTCGGGTGATTTTCTGCAATAAGTGTTTTTTTTTGGATGGTGATTTTAAAATTGCCACACATTGATCGAATGATGAATTCGAACTAATGGTTGGTCACACCAATGCTTTTCTAATTGTCGTTTCTTAATTAATTCAATGCGATAACTTGGTCAGTTATGGTGGCTCACCTGGCAAGAATATGAAGTTTATCCAGAATTGATTGGTGGATTTCATGGTTGTTGTCATCATGGAAAAATCATTGGATTGCCCCATTCATCAGCTAGTTTTCAATGGAAGTATACAAGTGATAAAAATCATGGTAAAACTAAATTACAGTTATTGATAGGTATTTCTTCATGACTGATGCTCATGATCACAGGTCCATGCCACTGTGATACTAACTGCGATTTATGATTAATGTATTGTGTAAGCGTGAAATCCCAAGCTGAATGGCCAGTAATATTTTTCGGGGACACGCGTCATCGGAGGTCATGATGTAAGACGGCTTCTGTGATTGCACTTCTTCTAAGTCACGCAGTTTGTTGAAGAGGAGGGACCAATTACATAATGCAGGGAAAAAGTAAAAACTGCGGAAATTGTGGGGAGATAATATCTTAAATTCTGATCCCATTATTATAGACCATAAAGAACAGTTAATTGGTCGTTTCTTAAAACAGGGGTCCCAAAATCATCATCATCCATTTTATTGACCATTTCTTGTAATCCACTAACCATTTTTTCGGGGTCCCCAAGTCCTGGCTACGTCGAAACCAACCAACGATCACCTTGTCACCTCTTCGGCTCGAAAAAATCTGCGCACAGAGCCACCCTTTCTGTACCGGCGGCGGCTCAGACGTTGGCTCTCGGTGTCTTCACCAACTTTGTGATGCCCAGTTCTTGGACCCAGAGTTTGATCGAGCACAGCTTGCACCTGGGATTGGACCAGCGGCCCAGGGGTCTTCCGTAGGGTATCCCGTTGCGGGAGTGAGGGTACGACCCCTAGGTGGTGTAACCAGGGGTTTGGGAGATGTGGTGGGGAACAGCTGCAAGGTGTGGAAATCACAGCTGTGCTGCTGTGGATCAGTGTTTGAGCGAATGATTATGGTCAATGATCGTGGTTAGTCAAGCATGCTAGTGGATCAACCACAATGATAGTGTCATTTAATGATCATGGTATCCACTAGATCTTAATGATAATGTCAATCTTGCGAATGATTGTGCTTAGTGATTTACTCCAATATTTAACTACCATGAGAACCACTACTGGCTGTTGGTTTTGGACATTTTTTTTTTTCCCTTGGTATTAACACATGAATGGTTGCTTAACATGCGCACATTTTTCATAAGGGTTGTCCAATCACAAACCAACATGCACCCTCAAAAATGACATTTTTTTCGACCTTAGATCAACTCCTCCCGTTGCAGATCTGAGGATTTTGGTTGGCATCGGCCTCAGCTTGATGGACGCTCGCTTCAGCAGCACCTTCAGTGAAAAGATTTGGTGGAAGCGGGAGGCGAGGCGGTACCATCCGGAGGTGGTCCATGGAACGAATGAGGGGTAGCCAAGTGGGGTGATGCAACTGCATGGCAACATAGGGACGATACATTTATGATACAACAAGATAGGGGTGATACATGTTTCATCTCTTGCTGGGGTTAAGTATTGCTTCACGAACCAGCAAACTTGACAAATTGCAACCACTATTATGGTATGGTTGGATTTTGTCGCGGTTGCAAATATATTTGGTGGGAGTATGACTAGTCGGATGATACAACAAATGCCAGGCAACATTATAAGTCCCAACAGCTTAGCATGATTCTCATGTTCAGGTTAACAAGTCAACATGAGTACTTAATCATGACGATGAATCAACCACTATAGTTCCTCAAGATATGGCTCTGGGTCAAAACCCCGTACCCCTGGTTCCTCCATCATTAACCATTGTTTTCCTTATTATTGAAGCTTAATATTGATGGTTGATATTGACTCATAGCCAGATATCAATGCATCAAGTTGAACGAGTTGCCATGGGACTAGCTTAACTCCGTGTCTGCCATGACAGCCGTGGGGCCAAGCGGCATCCTTGCCCTGCGCAAGGGGCTGAACAATGACGTCTCATCGATCACTGCGGCCTTCGTGTGCCAGCTGGGATTGTTAGTGCCTTGGTGGCGTTCGAGCGTGGAAAACATGCCCAAAGGAGCCATGGAAAGCATGGTTTGATGCGTAGAGTGCACATATTTTCTGGCACACTTTTGTTGATTTCAACGAAAAGTATCATCGAACTTCGGAATGGCGAAAAATCAATGGGAGGAGGTGAAATACATGACAATAAATCTGTTGGATTTCTTGAAAGGCTGAAATTCCCAGCTGTTTGTTCCATCAACCTTTGATAAGCGCAGGTGGCTTTGATTCCACACCTGGGGAGATCCCAATGGACCGAAGTGATGGTAACATGTTGATCCAACCCGTATGACTCGGTGATTTTCAACAGCTCAGCAGCTTGCTACTGAGCACCCCTGGCACTGCTGGATGTTGGGAGTACTGGGTTAGGCGGAACCATGGCTGTTACAGGAGGATGACTAGATGACTCGGTGATTTTCCATGATTTGCCGGAAATGGGAGGTTCTTAAAATATGGAGCCTTAAAAATGGTTGGCTTATGAGTGACAAATGATTACTGTACTTTTGGATGACTTGGGGGTTACCCCCATCTTGAGAAACTACCACATGGTTGATGGGAAAATCTCTACAAGAAACCCCGTCATTCGAAGTAATTTGTTGTTCAAGTAAGGGTTTTTTGGACAGTAGAATTCCCTATCCACCACTATTTCAGAAGTTTTGGATCCAGGTGACTTCGGCGATTTCATTTCTGCATCAGAATACCAGGCAGGATGCCCTTCAATGATCTTTAACGAAAGAAACGTGTTTGCTTACTGCTTACTTGTGAGGTTGGCATTATCAGCAGTGCAGAAATTTGGTTGGAAAATGATGCTAGCGGCTACCCCGATTATATTTTGGTGTTGTTCACGGCAGAATCAGCTAAATCAGCATCCCATGGTGGATCATGTGGGAGGATTTGATCCACCATTGCACCATCCATGTGATTTCAACAACGGCACGGGACGCTTTCCTCGGAGGTTTCTGCACATGTGCGTTTCTACATCAACACCAGAGGTGGGCCCATGTTGCAGTCACTTGGCACAACTCGAGTCGTTCAACTTCAATGTTCCAATGTAACATTCAAACACAAAGCCACAGTGATTGGAGATCAATGATGATCTATGTCGATCATATCTCATGGCTAGTTGCTGGTTAGTTGATGCTTAGATGATGGTTGATCCTGCAGACCCGCCTAGACATTTATCTGAAAATGCTGGTGGTTTCCTTCAACTCGTTTCTTATGCATCTAAATCTATGCTATCAATATGGTGGTTTCTCAAGATAGGGGTACCCCCAAAGTTACGGATGGATGATCTAGGGGACCCCTATTTTGAGGAATCATCAATATCCAGCTATTTGTTTTCAGAGGGGTGGTGTTATCATCAAAGAAGACACATGAAAATGCAAACCTCCCGAACAAAAACAAACACGTTGTTATCGAATGCAAATAGAAGCAACAAACAGCGTTGCAGAAATCACCTGGTTTCATCATTGTGTTGTCTCCGGATTTGTGTGTACTTGGCCTGAATGCTGGATGCCGTTTTGGGTGACAAGAGCTCTCTACAGTCGTGAAATATCGATCAATGCCATGCACCTCAGATGATCAGCCTTGATCATATATGTTTTTTCTTTTTACATACCTACAGCTTCCTTAAGCAACTTTTTTTGGGGGTTACGAAAAAAAACCAAGTTTTTTTTGAAAAAAACAGGTGTTTGGTTTTTCCCAAATTTACCATGTTAGTATAAATGGAATCTGGGTGTATGAGTGCAATCATGTATGCATATATGATCTATATAACGTACTTCCACATCGATATTGTCTTTATCTATGAGACACATGATTGTAAACATGTGCTACCAACATCCACCGCTCCTAAGCTGCTGGGCGCACAACCTGCACATATTTCCTTTTTATTTCAAAACGGTTGTTTTGGTCCATACCGTGTAGCACCGAAGTAAGTGTTTTTCTAAGGTTTATAGGGCTACCGTCCGAGTTGACACTCTTCTCGATACTCTTGACGCTTTTCTACAATCTACGTTAATCTGATGAGATGCCCTCAAAGGGTTTAGCCCGTAGGAATGAAAATTGGAAGGGCTTGCCACTGTGCCACAACAATGGTGTGACCATCCATCTACCAACCGAAATGTTCGACCGTTGAGGCATTGTTGCTGGCAACGAGAAGGATTTGTTTGTGGACAGCCATGCAGTTGCTGATGCTGGCAAAAAGCTATTACTGACATATGGACCATCATAAACTGATACAGCATGTTCTTTTCCCAAAACCTGTTGGTACAGTTCGATTACCAGCCTCCAACCCCCAAATTCCTACTGAAGCTGGATCCTGGAACACAAATCTGATGATGAGCGCCTGAAAATATTAAGGCAATTGTCATGGATTTGACGAACACTTGACATTTATCATCAAAAGCCATCAAAACCTCATAAAATCTTATCAAATTATCAATAAATTTATGATGAAAAAAACAAGGTTTTTCCAAAAAATACCCATAAAAAATTATGGGTAAATTACGGGAAATTATGGGTAAATTACGGGTTGGTTACGGGTCTACGGGTTTAGTTATACCCATATTTTTTTATGGGTAGAAATGAAAAAACCTTGTATTTTTTACTTTTTACCAGGTTTTTTTTGAGATTATGGGGTTTATGGGGTCTACGGGGGGTCTACCGGGGGGTCTACTGGCAAAAAAATGCTTTTTCCCATCATGGAGTGAATAAACTTCGTTATAGTTCCAAAAAAAAATTACGTAATTGTTATTAATGCTAGCACGTATTCACTTCGCACCCTATCATCTAATCCAACATATTGGCACTATCGATAACTCGTGCGCACTTGTCCAGGATTTGGAAATTGTGCAACTGAACAGTCTTGCAACTTTCCGGAAGAAACCTCACCATTCACTGGGAATGTCGATGTTCTGGGCACCAAAGCTTTCCAACTTCGTCCGAGGCAGCGGGTAGCCACTATTGAGGGATTTCATGCAGGTGGCAAGTCTGTCAAATCTATTTGAGCTATAACTAATTTGTAATGGATGATGCTTTGAGAAGCTATCTTTCGTTAAGCTAAGCAAGTATATTGAATCCCAGCTTTGAGTTACTCACCCACTGGTACTTTCACCTGGGGCCTCCTTGTTGATCAGCTTTGTGGTTGCTATGGTTGCTTGGGTATTGGCTCTTTGAGCACTAGGTTATCCGGCGAAGATTGATGGACCCAAATGAAAATGAAACACGTATTGTAAAATCAAAACCACGTGAATCCAAAATGACGCTAAGAATAAACAACTGAAAAGAACATATAATTACCACTAATTACCATCTTTCCTCCAGAACGGGGACGAAGTTTTGCAGTACCTCGAGACCTTTGTCCACGAGGACTTCCTCGCAATCCTCAGGTGGCCCGGACTAGCCATGCGATGGTTTGCCTTCGAACCTGACGGTGTCGAAGAACTCGAACTTCTTGCCAAGTTGCTTCTTCCAGGTGGGTGGCGGCTGACCATGCTGGTTCGCTGTGTCGTCGTCGAAGCCGCACCGGAGGGCGACGAAGAGGCCCAGGGCGAAGGTGGTCAAGAGGAAGAACCTCCAGAGGATGACCCGGTGGTGGACCCCGAGGCGGAGGAGGAGCCGGAGGAGGACATAGACGCCCTGCTGGAGCGGCTCGCAGAGTTGCAAAATGTCGTGGAAGCTGTGCAAGGAGACTGAGGGCGTAGGGCTGTAGCAGACCTTTTTGGTCTAGAGGGGTGGTTTTAGTATAGAGGGGTGGTTTTTGGTACAGAGGGTGTGAGCCTACACATGGCCAGAGCACTTTAAGCCGGAGCCAGAAAAAGAGCGGACAACCAGACAGCACCACAGACACTCTGTGTGAGACATTCGTCATAATTTTTGAGGTAACACACTCTTGGTAAAATGCTCTTCGCAAGACATGCTTTGTCAGACACACCGTGTAAGACACCCTTGGTGAGACACTCTTGGTAAGACTTGTTGGTAACACGCTCTTGATAAGATGCTCGTCGCAAGACATGCTTTGTCAGACGCCCTGTGTAAGACACCCTAGGTGAGACACTCTTGGTAAGACGTGTTGGTAACACTCTCTTGGTAAGATGCGCTGTGCAAGACATTCTTTGTCAGACACCCTGTGTAAGACACCCTTGGCGAGACACTCATGGTAAGACTTGTTGATAACACGCTCTTGATGAGATGCTCTTCGCAAGACATTCTTTGTCAGACACCCTGTGTAAGACACCCTTGGCGAGACACTCATGGTAAGACTTGTTGATAACACGCTCTTGATGAGATGCTCTTCGCAAGACATTCTTTGTCAGACACCCTGTGTAAGACACCCTTGGCGAGACACTCATGGTAAGACTTGTTGATAACACGCTCTTGATGAGATGCTCTTCGCAAGACATTCTTTGTCAGACACCCTGTGTAAGACACCCTTGGCGAGACACTCATGGTAAGACTTGTTGATAACACGCTCTTGATGAGATGCTCTTCGCAAGACATTCTTTGTCAGACACCCTGTGTAAGACACCCTTGGCGAGACACTCTTGGTAAGACTTGTTGGTAACACACTCTTGAAAAGATGCTCTTCGCAAGACATGCTTTGTCAGACGCCCTGTGTAAGACACCCTCGGTGAGACACTCTTGGTAAGACTTGTTGGTAACACTCTCTTGGTAAGATGCTCTTCACAAGACATTCTTTGTCAGACACCCTGTGTAAGACACCCTTGGCGAGACACTCTTCGTAAGACTTGTTGGTAACACACTCTTGGTAAGATGCTCTCCGCAAGACATTCTTTGTCAGACACCCTGTGTAATACACTCTTGGTGAGGCACTCTTGCTGCGACATTCTTGGCGAGACTCATCTAAAACATCCAGCATTCATTGAATGGTCTTGCTTCCATGGGGTTGGAATGTTGAAATCTCTTTCAAACCATTACAAACCCTCTAAAACCAAGCTATTTTGGGGCATGTCAAAAAAACCAGGTTTTTCCAGAAAAAAACAGGTTTTTTTGAGGATTACGCGAAAAACCAGGTTTTCAGATTCCAACCCACAAAAAAGTTGCTTAAAGGTTCCCCGGGTATATTTATATTTATATATATATATATATTTTTTTATTTACATATTTATTTATTCATGGTCATATATATATATATATATTTCGAGACTCACTGGTAATCATTGGTCGTTCAGAACCAGGTGATCATCACTAGTAATGTTCACCAAGCATAATATTAGGCATCATTGAATCCCACTGGTGCGAATCCTCTCTCAACCCTTGGCGTTTGCGTTTGGCGGCAACAAACTGAGGACCTTTCGCGAAATTGGAAGCACGGTAACCCTGAACGACCTCAGTTTCCGTGGTGGTGATCTCGAACATTTGGAGACATCCTCAGGCCATCCGGGATAGCCACTTTGCCCTGGGAGGGAGGCATGGCTTGTTGGGATGCTGGGATACACCGTGGCTACTGTGGAAAGATGCTTCAGATGATCATGGCTGTACCATTTCCATTGTGATCAGCCAGAATCAACAATC
>VSDK01000343.1:223916-251905 GCA_009767595.1 Symbiodinium kawagutii
GTTGGCGGTGGTTGTTGGCCGTGGTTGTTGTTGCTGTTTTGGTTGTGGTCTTCGTTGAACTGTTTTTTGTGCTTTCTTTGGATATGAGAAGAGATGAGGGATCAGATGGTCTACCAGTATCAGGTGTCCGTGGATTTGGTGCCCCACGTGGGTTCAGGGAGAGAGCTGGTAATCACACTCCGTTGAACTAACCTGGAAGTAGAAAATCCATTGTTGAACAATGGATTTGCCTAAAAGGATCCGAAGGTAGTTTCTCAAAATAGGGGACCCCAAAAATGGCTGGTTTCTTACTTTGAACTGGTTAAAGGATGATGTGGGGGGTACCCTATTTTGAGAAACCACCAATGAAAATGATGATTTTCAGCTTCCAGGTGCCAGAGGCTAACACCAAAGTGTGAGACCTTAGCCTGTAGCCATAGGGAAACCACCAGTAACCTGCGGGGGGTGGCGACTTGGACAAGCCCAACGGCTTGTCACTGTATCCCAAACCTTTGGTTGGCCTAGTGTCCAGCTGGATCTCCCACGAGTCTTGTTTCACACCCTGCTGCAATCCCTTCAGTGCTTGGATACATCGAGTGTTTAGGCACGCAATGCCGTAGGAATTGATTTGATTACCCCTCTGGCAGACTCACCTGGAAGCTGAAAATGACTATTTTGAAGAGCTAAAACCATTATAAACCATGGATTTTCTACTTCCAGGTTAGTTTAAGGAGTGTACTGATTTGTTCAGCAAGTGTCCCCAATCATTTGTGTTTATGAGGCTTTTTTCAACATTTGACTCTTATTTGGACATACGACAGGGAGCTATGACATGCTATTCCTGCTTTTTCGCAAGCACACAGGAGGAACAGTAATATGTTTCCAACCCAATCAGAAATTGAATGTCATTATCTCATAACTGCCGTCTTTATTTGGATATCCTACCATCCCCATCAGATTTACTCTAAAGGTGTTCAACTTCTATAAAGAACAACAGTTCTGCAAGTATCAAGTCAACGTCCTAATGCCTCCTCAGATCAACCATCATGATTTTCTTGTCGGGTCTTAATGTGAGAGGAAAGAGATGATGAACCATTGTCAACCTTTTGTTGGAATATTATTCCCTTTCAGTTTTATGTTCATCATCAACGATTCATAGGCATCATTAGCTATGATCTCCACTTTTTCTCCTAGCCACTCTGACCAGCCGTCATTGGTCAATCTCAATACACACGCAGGCTGCCATTCTCCACCATTCCTAGCATGAACCTCCAAAGGAAACACACACAGCTGTTCCTATGAAACTGTGAACCAGCAGTAACCACCAGTAACCACAGGTAACTACCAGTAGCCACCAGTAACCACCAGAAATAGAAGTTTCAGAAATCCCAAGTATCAAGTAACTACTACCAGTGCCCAGTATCCACTACTATCAGCAGAAGTACTACCCATAAGTGGTGCTTCATCCCATCAACAGTAAGTTACTATGATATTAGTTGCCATGATCACTATGAAGACGCCACTACTATCAAGCTGGGTAAGTGGTATGCTTCACCCCATGGCCCCGCGCCCCCAACGATGGCTTCGGCGTCACCGAGGTCCCAACACAACAGGCGTGCTGGTTTCGCCCAAGCGAAAGCTGGGGGAAGGTTCGGAAGGCGGCTGGGCCAACGATGGAAGGCATGTGCTTGGAGGATGACTGAATCTAGACGTAGGCAATGGTGGTTCAACATGAGGTTTAGTATGAATGAAAGTGGCTAGATATACTGATTAGTGATGGTTAGTGATGCTTGGTGCTGATTACTGATGACTGATGATGCTTGATGATGACTAACGGTGGTAAATCTTGGCTTCGTAGTGGTTAAAAGAGCTTCAGAATGGTTGATTGTGCTTTCCAATGGTTGATAATAGAGGGCAAAAACTAAGAACATGCCGACTACATGATTTATGCCATGGACCATGGGTCATACCAACTGACTATGGCATTTATATATATATATATAACCATATATATATATATATATATACATGTATATATATATATATACAGGTTTATTAATCACATATATTCAGGGATAGTTGGACATATAGTGGTTTGAACTGCCTTGAGAATATTCATTGCCTGGAACGGCGTTTTATCGCCTGTAGCCTGCCTGATTATCAAGCTCCCCAGTGAGCATACTGTTCATGGACTAACCGCATTTTGTGTATCCACTATTGATTGTTTGTTGCTTGTATTAGTCAGATGTTGTTAGATCTAGAGGGTAACCACCACTCAATCATCACCAATGCTTAACTGGGTGGATTACAGCTACTACCTTAGCTTTTGTTTGGCGTTTTGGGATATGATTGATTTATCATTTTTTCTCCACTAAAGCCGTTAGACTTTTAGCAAGGGACCTAGTTCAGCCACCAAGGTTGTTGTGGTTGTTGTTGTTACAGTTGTGAATTAATAGCGATTAATTGATAACCAACAATGGTGGTTAAGCAACTATTAGTTATTCTCTATTGGTTATGAACCACTATAACAACAATACCAACAATAGAGAATAATTAGTAACACACAATGGTTGTGGGTGTTCTTGGTTGTTGGACTACTAGTTTGTGGTTGTTGTTGCTGCTGTTCACCACTATTCATCACCATTATTATCCATTATCAAGCCTTCTTATCCAATATTAACCACCAACTCGTTGTGATTTCATAGCCATACATAGCTGGTAGATCCCCTATTACTGTTGGTTACACCCTATCATCAACCATTAACCAGCTATAAGTCACCATTGTTGGTTAACTGCTTGACCCAGCGAGTGATCTCAACCACAAGCCCTTCGCCAGCTCGTCCTCGGCTCAGGTGAAACAACGGTGCTCTTAGGGCTGACTGGACCACGTCTTGGACGCGTGACGGGCAGATATCCAGGCGAGGATGAACTGCTGGTGCTGCTTCCAACGGGGCTTCAACGGGTTGGTTGGCTAAGGGTTGGTTAATGGCTGGTTAATGGTTGGTTAATGGCTGGTTAATGGTTGGTTAATGGCTGGTTAATGGTTGGTTAATGGCTGGTTAATGGTTGGTTAATGGCTGGTTAATGGTTGGTTAATGGCTGGTTAATGGTTGGTTAATGGTTGATTGTAATGATTGGTTAATGATTGGTGAATGGTTGGTTGATTTTGGTTGATTTTGATGGTTGATTTTGATGGTTGATTTTGGTTAATGAGTTGATTTGAATGGCCGGCTGATGGTTGGCTGATGGTTGGTTAATCGTTGGTTACTACTCAATGGATCTGAATGGTTGATTTTGGCAGTGGAATGGTTGGTGAATGATTGGTGAGTGGTTGGTGGATGGCTGGAGAAGGGCTGGTGAATGATGGTGAAAGAAAGGTCAAGTGATGGTTCACGATGATTTATGGGTTAGTAATGATGCAACGATAGCTAATGATGGTTTATGTTGGGTAAGGAAGGTGAATGGTGGTTAGCCCTTGCTAATGGTATTTTTCAGCAATGGCTAATCAATGTGACTCATTTGTACGCTTGGTTAAGAATGGTTGGGGATCATTCTCTTAGATGCCCAATGATTTTCATAGGAATAGGTTCAATATGGTTACCAGGCATTCCCAACATGATCAGAACTTTCTCCCCGCTGTCGTTGAGAAAGGCCTTTGTTGCTTGTAATCTATGGTTAATTATGCAAATCGTCATTGCTGGGAGATAGCTGTTAACGAGTGTGAAAACCAAGGTGTTCACCTGTTAGGCCTTGATTGAACCTGATTGGCATGGAAAGTCACCGCATGGATTCATGCATGTTCGCACAGATGCCATAGAGCATAACTCCAGACGGCCAACGCGGTTGGCTCAAGCTAGAGCAAAAGGTGCGTGCCGCTACTGGGCTGCAGTGTTTTGACACTGGCAGCGGAGCTGCGTTGTTGCTCCAGGGCTTTGGTGGCTCAATCGTTTTCCCACCTCGGTGGAAGTCGGCGCTGTCATGGCGCTCTTGGAGACGCTCAAGTTCACGAACTTTGTGCGTGTGGAAGAGTCTTCTTCCACGGAAGGCAAATGGGGACTTCCTAGATTCGACGGTGATCCGACGAAACTGGCTGAATATTGCTTTCGAGTTCGAACTCGTGTGGCAAAGGAGGACCTCATGGACAAAAACGAAGTGAAGAAGTTGGGGCCTTTGAGCTTGAGGCTCATCGAAGGCCTCTCTGGACCTGCACTTCGCATGGCTCAGCAGTTGAGTATGACTGATCTCACCGCCACCACTGGCGTTGAGAAGCTTCTCACCACTTTGAACCAAGGTTTGAAGCCTCGCCGTGAACAAGAGGCCAGGGAACTTTATGCTGCAGGTGCCCGAGAAGGAGGAGTGTTGGCAAGGCAGGTGTCTGAACCCATGACCACCTACCTGGTTCGCCGACGAGCTTGGTATGCTGCTCTGTTAGACCTTGATTCAACTTTGAAACTTCCTGAGTCTATCTTGGCGGAGCAAGTGTTGGTCAACAGCGGGCTCACTCATGATCATCAATTGATGATCAGAACTGCACTGGCTGGAAATATCACTGTGGATCGCGTTGCTGAGGAGTTGGTCAATCAACATTCTCGGATTCACGAACGTGAACGACAGAAGGGCAAGTTCCATGATCGTCGTGACTGGAGAGGCAAGGGCTCTTCGCATCGTCATGGCTACTTTGGTGACGAGCTCTATGACCCTGAGTATAACGATGCTTATGTTGCTACTCCAGGAGAATATGGCGGTGATCCCAGTGCTGAAGAACCCTATGAGCTTGACTATCTGTCTGGTGGTCCAGCTGAGTATGAATATGAACACATGGAGCTGAATGAGACTGACATGATGAATGCGCTCATTGCTGATGGCTTGGATCCTGAGGATGAGCAAGCTATGGAGTATGCAGCTGAGTTGATTCAGTGTGAGCAGGAGGCATTCTTTACTCGGCAACAAGCTCAGCGTCATGGCTTCAAGGGCTTCAAGGGCAAGAGCAAGGGTTTTGGCCGCCAGTTTGAAGTGTCTGGCCAATTGTCCTTGCAGGAACGTGAGCAACGTATCCAGAGTTTGAAGGCCAGAACTTCATGTCGCAGATGTGGTCAAACTGGCCATTGGAGCGGAGACCCTTCCTGTCCTAAGGGAAAGGGCAAGTCGAAGAAAGGACCCTCAGCTTCTGGATCGAAGGATGGCAAGGGCAAGTCGAGCTCCCAGAAGCCCCGCACAGTGTTCTTTGCTGTTCGAGATGAAGACTCTCCCAAGAACTCCTATGGCTACATGGGCTATCGTGCAGTTCCGCCACTTTCATGTTTGACTGGACCTTCTTCGAGTTCGGCTACTGGATCTTCGCACGGTGCCCCTCTGAGCCTGGCTAATGTCCAGCAAGAGCTTGAAGTGCTGCAACAGGATGGACGACTTGTGGATGGAGCTGCTCTCACTCAGGATGACCTGGACACCATCATGCTTATGGATGCTTTGGGTGACAAGGTTCCTGCTTCAGATGAGCGTGGCGTTCCAGTTCCAGATGCTTTGCCATTGATGAATGTTCCTCAGGTTTTTCCCTTGGATGCTCAAGAACCCCTAGATGACTTGGTCACCGTGGTCTCCGGCCCTCCATCGACTCCTCCAAGAACCAAGCCTACTTGCCAGCATTTGCGCTGGACAAGTAAGGGGTCGAATGCCTACTACAATCAATGGAGATGCCTGGACTGCGATGTCGTTTTCTTCAAGGAGCGCAAGGAGCAAGCTGTACCAATGACGACTGCAACTCCTTCGACTTGTGGTCATCATCATGTGACTTGGAGAGGAACGAATGCCCATCGATGGAGACGTACATGTTTGGCATGTGGTCAGATCAACACTGGTCCTGTGGTCGATGGAACCAAGAAACCAGTTTCAACCTCTGCCTCTAGTGCTGGTGAAGCGGTGCCTCTGTTGGAAGAATTGACAGGCGACATCCATGTCCTCAAGGTACCCAGCATTCTTGAGATGTTCAAGAAGGTCATTGACATCAAGTTGCGGGAAGAGCCTGAAGCTACTCATGTCCCCGCGAATGATCTGGTGAAGATGCTGAAGATGACCTTGCAGATGTGTGGAGCATCACATGTGATGTCACCGAACCTCTCGCCGGTTCCTTCTGCTGCCGCTCCTTCTCCGAGTTCTACAGTGAGAGGTCAAGCCGTTCACTTGGATTCCTTGGAGGAGACTGGCAAGAAGATGGTGAATTTTGGCAAGCACAAGGGTGACACTTATGCCGTGGCCTGGGATGATCAGGACTATGTTGAATGGATGCTGGACAACAAGGACAAGTACTCGTCGCCTGGTTTCAAGGCCTTGCTGCATTACTTTGGTGAACGCATCAGGGCAGGACACCGCACTGAGTTTCCAGTGAAGGCTCATCATCACACGGCTATGATGGCTCTTTCCTTTGATTCCTCGGAAGGAGACATGTTGGCCATCCTGGACACTGGCTGCATTGGCACTTGTCATGGCAGTGAATGGTTGACAAGGTACTGTGCCACTACAGAAACTACTATGCCACCACTGTTGCCAGTTCAAGACAGTGGAATTCGGGGCATTGGTGGCAACATTTCCATCGTTGGTGCCAGAGAGCTTCCAGTGAGTTTCGCCTTGGAGAATGGTGACTTTGCTCGTGGCACGATCTACAGCCTTGAGTTGTCTGAGTCGTCAGCTCCCCTTTTGTTGAGCATCAAGACTCAGAAGCAGTTGGGATTCAAGATTGATATCGTGAATCATGTGGTTGAGAGCTCAGTGTTGGGAAGCAATCTGTTGCTTGCAGATCGTGATGGTCTTCTGGCTATCCGTCTTCTACCAGGACATCTTGGACTGTATGGTCACTCAGAGATTGTTGACTCGTCGGACACAGTCATGACCATGGAGATTGATTCTCCTCCTTTTGATGATCCTGGTGATGCAACTTCAGATTCGACAACGGATGAGAATCTTGGTGTTGAATCCCATCTTGCTGTGGATGAGCTTCCCTCACACCGACGTGTGTTCACTAAGGGGCAAAAGAAAACGTTTCAAGATGAAGTTAGTGGACTACATGACCATGATGCCCAGCTGTGGAACAACCTTCGACCGTCTGTGCCTCATCAGCCTCGGTCATTGCCCAAAGGTTGTCGTTGCTTTCTGTTGGAGATCTTTGCTGGGGCAGCCATTCTGAGCACCATTGCTGCAGAGTATGGCTATCTTGTTTCACAGCCTGTCGACATTTTGTTGGACGGCACGAATTTGTTATCTCCATCACATCGCCTACGCATAGAACGACAGATAGAAGAACAGGACCCATATGTCTTGAGCTTTGCCCCAGTCTGTGGCCCTTGGTCACCATGGCAAGCAGTCAATCAGAGCAAATCCCCAGAATGTGAAGAGATGATCATGCGACAAAGGAAGATGTGGTATCCAGTGATTCAATGGATGTGCAAGATCATTCGAAGACGTTCAACGAGGACGTCAAGTGGTACTTGAAAACCCGTGGCCCTCCAAGATGTGGCAAACCTTGGCCATGGAACGTCTTCTTGCAGAGCAATTGACTGATGCTGTCACTGGTGAGCAGTTGGAAGTGATTCGAGCTGATCAGTGTCAGTTTGGCTTGGTAAATCCAAACAATGCTATGCCATGGAAGAAGGCTACTGGTCTTCTCACTGCAAGTGTTGGTGTCAAGTACTACATGCATCAGTTGTGTGATGGTTCTCATGTTCACGAACGACTTGAAGGAGGATCACTGACACGTCAAGCACAAACATGGCCTATCCCCTTTTGTGTTGGAATCCTTCAAGGTGTGATTGCAGACCTCGACCACCAAAACACTCTGCATGCGTTCCCTGCGGAAGCCGAAGTTGAGAGCAATCCCTTGGGCACGTTTGATCACATCTATGATGCTTCTGATGTTGCTCCTGAACAACTACAACTTGGTCGAGCAGATGAGCATGAAATCCGCCAGGAAGAGCAAAGAGAACAAGATGGTGAACCAGCCACTGCTGCAGATGGTGATCGAAAGCAGCAATGGAATTCGCTTCCCTTTGCGCAACGTGTGGCCATTAGACGACTTCATACTATGACTGGCCACTCAAGTGTCTCAGCTATGTCAAGGATGTTGAGATTGGCAAGAGCTGCTCCTGAGGTTCTGCACAAGATCAAGCATTTTCGTTGTGAGACTTGCCAGATGAAGAAGAAGGTTGAACCACGTCCTACGGTGAGAGCTCCTGGACCTTACTCCTTCAACTTTGAAATTTCAGCTGACACCTTTGAAGTTCGAGATTCACTCAACAACAAGTACACGGTCCTGAGCATAGTTTGTCTTGGCACTCTCTATCATGGAGCATGGATTGTTGCTGACCGTGGGGGAGTTCCTAGCAGCTCAGCTTGTGCTGCTGTTTTTCGTGACAATTGGTTCTCTTGGGCAGGACCTCCCAAGACTCTGGTGGTGGACCGTGGAGTTGCCAATCGTGGGAAACTTTCAGCTCTCATGTCCTCTCAAGGAGTTTATGTTCGTTTTGCTGGAACTGAAGCTGCACATCAGATTGGCAGAGCAGAACGCCAAGGTGGTATCCTCAAGGACATCATTCACCGAGCAGTGGAATCTCGAAGTCTGGTTGGTTCAGAGGCTGTGCGGATGGTGGTTTCTGAAAGCTCTTTCGTCAAAAACCAACGCCTCCATCATGCTGGCTTCACTCCAGCCCAATGGGTACTTGGAAAATTGCCTGTTGATGTGAGCTCCCTGACTTCTGAGGAGGAGAACTTGGCAGTGCAGGAAGAGATTGACTCAGCTGAGAGTACCTTTGGTCAGCAGATGAATGTGCGTCAAGCTGCGAAAGAGGCCTTTTCCTTCGTGGATTCCAATGAACGAGTTCGCCGCTCATTGCTGCGCCGGGCTACACCACTTCGTGGACCTTACTCTGCAGGTGATATGGTCTGCTTCAGACGTCAAGGGAAGTGGTTTGGTCCTGGACGTGTTGTGGGACGTGAAGGCCGAAGCAACTTGTGGATAGTGCATTCTGGAATTCCCATGGTGATCAATGAGGAAAGTGTTCGCCCTGCGAACGCAGGAGAAGTCATTGCCAAGAGACTTCTGGAACTTCGTCCTGCTCGCAAGCGACGTCGGGCAACACTACAAGGTATCCCTGAAGATGAACCTGGAGACCTCCCTTTTGCCGATGACCTGGAATACACTCCAAGCATTGCAGACCCAGATGCACATGAACAAGGTAGCTACTTTGACTTGTCGCGGGATGATGAGATGATTGAGCCGACTATGGGACCGTCGACTCCTGATGAACTTCCTGCGGATGAGCCTATGGGTCAAGCACCTTCACTTGGACTTGGTGATGGTGCCCGGGAACTACCTGCTCCACCTGGACTTGGAGCGCCCGGACCTCCTCCTGGACTTGAGGATCAGAACATGATTGACCCAACAACTGTGGCTCCTCCTGGACTTGAGGAAACCACAGCCGTGCCCTCCACTGGACTTGGAAGCACGGACTTGCAGGGTGGACTTCAATCTGCAGCATCTCAGGTTGGACTTTTGCCTGATGATGGAGAAGGCTCAGTGCAGTCAAATGGATCTTTGCGTCAAGAAGCTACCATTGACGAGCCTGACATTGAACCAGTGGGCTCCACATTTACTCCACTGGAACAAGCCATGCACCGATCATTGGATGACTTGGATGGTCTTCCACCCCGACCAGCTGTTGGTGCACGTGACCGTTCCAGAACTCCTACAAGAACGCCTTCGGAAGCTGGAGCTGGCAATCTCGTCTTGATGAACGGACGTGAAGCTGGACAAGGAAGAGTCTTCAATAGCTTCTTAGCCAGACGCCAGCGCAAGAACTATAACAAGAAGAAGAATGCTGGCAAGGAAGTGAACTTCATGAAAGCACCTCCTGTCCTGCGTGAGAAGATTGCTGCAGCTCGAAGGAAGGAGTGGCAGAACTGGAGTAACTTTGAAGCTTGTGAGGTCATCGCTCCAGATCAGGTTGCTCAGTGGAAGAAGGATCATCCTGATGTTCAAATCCTTCCGATGCGATGGGTTGATGTGAACAAGGCGGAAGCAGGCGAACCAGAACAGATGAAGAGCAGAATTGTGGTTCTTGGACATCTCGAGAAGGCAGCCATGAATGGAGATGTGAGGACTGATTCTCCCACAGCATCACACATGATGCTGAGTCTTCTCTTGACCTTTGCAAGCTGCAATGGACTGTTGCTTCGTGCCGGTGATATCACTGCTGCGTTTCTACAAGGCATGGAATTGGCACGAATCTTGGCCTTGACTCCACCCAAGGATGGCATTGAAGGAATTGATCCATCTTCTCTCTTGATTGCTCGAAAACCTGTTTACGGCACTCGAGATGCACCCAGAGGATTTTGGCGAGCACTCCATGATATGATCATTGCTGTCGGGTTCCGTTCCATTCCTCATGAGAATGCAGCCTATGTGATGAACTCTGCGGATGGACAAGTGGATGGTATGTTGATCTGTCATGTTGACGACATTGTCTGGTGTGGTGGTGATTTGACACAGTCATCGATGTTGGAACTGCAGACGAAGTTTGCCTTCGGGAAGGTTGAGGATACCTCCTTTAAGTACTGCGGTCGTGTCATCACCCAGGATGAGAAGGGCATCAGTGTGACCTGTCCTTATGGTTTGGACAAAACACGTCCCATTCAGATTACTCCACAACGTAAGGCATGTCGAGCTGCTCCTGCTACCGTTGATGAACGAGCTCAACTACGTAGCGTGTTGGGGTCATTGAATTGGGTGGTTCGTGTGTGTCGACCTGATTTGGCCTATGATACCAATCGATTGCAGACCTGTGTTCAGAAGCCTTGTGTTCAAGACCTGTTGGACTGCAACACCTTGCTTCGTCGAGCCCAGCAGACCAAGGATGTGAAGCTGTTCTATGCCTGGAAGAAGTTTGACTTTGAGAAGTTGCAGATCTTGTCGATCACAGATGCAAGTCATGCTGCAGATTATGATGTTTCACAGAGTGGTCAACGTTTGGGTGCACGGTCTCAATCCGGAAGAATCCTTGCTGTGTGCGGTCCTGGATTCATTGAGAATTCTGGTGGCTTCATCAACATCTTGGAATGGAAGAGCACGGTCATTCGTCGTGTTTGCAGGTCAACTCTGCAAGCAGAAAGCCTGTCGATGTTGAGCGGTTATGAAGATGCAGAACATCTTCGTCATGTTGTTCACGGATTGTATCATCCCCATGATGCTCATGATCCAACGTGGCGTGTGCAGGCTATGGACCAGACGCCTCTCATCAAGCTCACGGACTGTCGTTCACTCTCTGAGCATTTACTGCAAGCGGGCTTAGGAGAAGTAGGAGATAAGAGGTTAGCCATAGACATGAGTGGCATGCGTCAGATGATCTGGCGAGAGCCAGGGACATTGGTAGGTGATCCCTTGTATGCTGATTTTCCCCCAGTGAATGGCACAACAAGTGTTCACTGGATCAGCACCAAAACCATGCTGGCTGATGCACTCACAAAACATATGTTGACTGACGACATCAAGCAAGTGATGAATGGAAGTGAGTACCGCATCAACATGGACTTTCATGCCAAAAGAAAAGACGGGTGTGAAAACCAAGGTGTTCACCTGTTAGGCCTTGATTGAACCTGATTGGCATGGAAAGTCACCGCATGGATTCATGCATGTTCGCACAGATGCCATAGAGCATAACTCCAGACGGCCAACGCGGTTGGCTCAAGCTAGAGCAAAAGGTGCGTGCCGCTACTGGGCTGCAGTGTTTTGACACGAGTAATGCGTGGTGGAACAACCGCGATTGATGATGATTAATGGAGGATCCATGGTCAATGAACGGTTAGTTCCTCTATACCAAAACTACCCTGGAGAAACATTGTCAAAGTGCCACGAGTCACGTGTATTGAAGTAATATGAAGTAATGTGAAGTCGTGGAATACATGGTGAATTTCAAGGTAACAACTTTAGCCAGTGGTGAATTATTGTTGTTGAATCATGGTTGAAACATGGTTGAAACTATGTTCTCAAACTTCCTGCTGAGAAGCCCTTGACTTGGGATGTGACAAGGTTTCTTGTTCTTGCTGGTAATCGTCCAACTCTGCCACCGACCCTGACAAGGGGGTTCGAAAATTCATAGGGAACCCCAAAAATGGTTGTTTATTACTAACAAACATTAGTTGATGTTATTACTACAAGAATATAAATTGATGTTTTGAGGGGGTCCCCTATTTTGAGAAACCCCCATCTGGGTGTGGTTCAAAATGACCCCGAAGCCCGTTGATTTCTCACTCAACATCATCATTGAACTACCTTCAACCATAGATTTAAGCATCAATTGAAACCATAAATTGAACAAGCCATCAAACTACATTCAAATTTGATAGCTGTCGTTCATTTGGGCATGTGCACAAATGATAGCACCCCCCAGTCAACCAATGGCTTCCATTTATCAATGATCATTGGCTTTGGTGGGGCCCATTGGTTATGCTTAGTAAGTGGTCACTAACCATGGTTTCTAGGAGTTGTAAGCTACTATAGAGGCCTTATAACCTTGGTTATAGTCCCAGCTGCATATCCAAGTATCCTGGATCAGAACCACTTCATGGCCCAATTTTTTAAGGATCAACAGGGCGCTACGTGGTGCCACCGCAGGTCTCAGCACGATCCGAGAAGTTTTAGAAGCTCGAGGTGCCGCGCGGCTTTTGGGTGGCCACCAGGAATGGGTGATCAGTTCGCAGGGTCCAAACAGATGGACTTCTGGTATGGGTGGTTTCAAACAGTTTTTATTGTTCCCTAGTATGAACATGTAATAACAAACGGTTGGTTGGTTGACTAGTAATTTTCATAGGGGTTGAAATTACAAATCAGATTTGCATGGATGCTGGATACAGTTATGATGATATGGACTCATATTATGTGTTAATATAGTTATCTATAGTTTTATCTTGATTAATGATGATCAACAACGGTCCGTAATGATAGTGAGAAAGCTATGACCAAATGGGTTATATTAGAAGTAATTGCCAATGTAGCTATCTATATGGTTTAATGATGGTTCACTACGGTCAGCAATGGTTGGTAATGATGGATACGTGGAATAGATGTGTAAACCAACGTATGTAGACCAGTTTTTGTAGACATAGATAGATAGACGGATCGGATCGATGGAAAGGCAGATAGATGGAAAGGCAGCTAAATAGACAGATAGGTTTGATAGATGGATAGATTGATAGATACAGGACATGGATAGATGGATAGACAATCATATATTCCGGCATGACTATCCTACTCGTACCACTATCACTGCCAGCATGCACTATGCCCTTCAATGCCGTAGCAATGGATATTTGCAATAAATCATACTTTGGTCAACGCTCACCACAGGTAATAGATGATTTTTGACCCGTAACCATATGGGGGTTTCTTAAAAAAAGGGATCCCAAACAATGGATAGTTTATCACTATAAATCGCCATTGCATCACACTGCATTGCGGCTATGGCATTGCATCAAGCAACCATGCAGAGTCAGAAGACTTCGACCAACAAGAACAAAAGCGCCGAGGAAGAAACCAGTTGCTGATATCACGTGTTTGAGACTATAATAGCATCAATCTCACAACACTGTAGATCAACAGCATTAAGTTATGTGTTTTGCATGTCAAAAATATTCGTACATGTACATAATTCGGAAGAAAACGGTTGCTGATATCACGTGTTTGAGACTCTAATAGCATCAACCTCACAACACTGTAGATCAACAGCATTAAGTTATGTGTTTTGCATGTCAAAATATTCGTACATGCATATAATCAGGAAGAAACCGGTTGCTGATATCACCTTTTTGAGACTATAATAGCATCAACCTCACAACACTGTAGATCAACAGCATTACGTTATGTGTTTTGCATGTCAAAGTATACGTATATGTATGCATATATACATATATATATATATATACACATACACATGCATCCCTACCTGGATTGTTACTATCAGCCATGCCAACTAGCCAATGGGAGGGTACAGTCACAACTCTGCACGCCTTTTCGCTCACATCCTGAACATGAATTTGAGTCTTCAACTTTCAGGATGCTTTCACACCATGAGCACAGTCCTCTGAATAATCATTCACGGTGTCAACAAACTACACTTTGGTATCAAAACTGTCATATGAGGTTGCATGGTGGATTAATGCTACACATTGACTCCAGCATTCATTCTCTCCACAACTCCTCCTTGGCACTTCTGGAAATGTCTTCCGAATTCTGAAGCAGGGATTCTTGAAAGGACTTCGATTCTAGCCACTGTCACCCACCAATCAAATGTAAACCACTATTGGTTTGAATCAATCACAATAATCAAGCATTATCAACCATGAATCTAACATCCACCAAGAATCCGCTATCCACCATTGATCGTATACAACCCGCTATCAATCAATCACTATCAACCATCGATCATGATTTTCAACCATTTCAGCGGTCATTTAATGACTTTCAATCACTGTGACTAGCCACCCCTGGGAAGTAGCATTCTGCAATGGATGTCTTCTGCGATTCTTCACCCGCAAGGCCCCCTAGTTTTAAATGGATTAACAAGCCATGTAATTAACTATTGTTGTATCTATCATCACTGGTTGGTACCCTAGTTCACTATAGTCATCAACCAACTTGGCGAACACAGGGGCCCCTCCTTGCATGTTTAACTTTCTCATCGGGTCGGTGCAGGCCTGCGTCAGCGCAACTGGCTGTTCCAACCACGCTTGCCCGTGGTGCGCGACCGGCACAAGATCCAGGCAAAAGTGAGCTGCGGGACGCAAGTTGTCGCTTGCAAATGAGACCCTGGTTTAAGGGAGCCATTTACCAACCTCAATCATTGTCGCCATCATGTAAGGTTGGTAATCATGATTCAGGTTGGTAACTTCAAGGTGTTCACATGATTAAGGTTTGTAACCCTCATTGTTGATTACATCATGGCCTTACCAATGTTTGTCATCATGTAAGCATCAGGAAGCATGCATCATGGACATGTTCAGGGATTATACATTGCAATAACACCCCTTTACCCACCTTTTAATCATTAATCATTATATAGTAAAGACGAAGGTTGGCAAATTATGATAAACACCTTGTTACTGATTCAGGCTGGTAAATGATAAGTTAAGATTCACCGTATCGTTTTCATCGCCTAGTCATCATGGATATTGTTGTATGCTTATGAATTGTCAATTGGCATCCCATCATGATTATGCATTTTTAATCATTGGGGTTTATCATTCAACACCATTTTGGGGTTTAACGTTGAGCGCTACAACTACTATTAGATATCAACCATCACTATTGACCACCACTTACCAGGCTTACTAGTTGTCAACCACCCAAAGTAAGCGGCATTAACCAATAATCTAACTATGTTGCTGGTTGTGAATCGTCACTATCCCCTAGTAATCCGTGGTATTACCCTGGTCTACACCAATAGTGTCCAAACACCGGTGTGCTTTCCAAGTCCATGTTAAATCAAGCGAGGGTCAGAATGACAGCTGAGAATTATCAGTATTGTTAGTGAAACATATTCCCAATCCTCAGTGTTAGTTATATAACATACTTAGATGAAATACTTATAGTTATACGATCCGGTATCGACATGAATATCAACTATTTCAATTCTAACACCTGCGAATCGAGAATAGATTCACGCATTGTTGACAACCGTTGTAATCCATATAAATAGTCAAGAAGTCATCAAACATGTTGTTAACATAGTTGTCATCATAGTTGTCATCAAAGATATCACCATAGTTGTCATCATAGTGGTCATCATAGTTGTCCTCAACAACCACATCATCATAGTTGTCATCATAGTGGTCATCATAGTTGTCATCCATAAGATGTATCAATCTCTTTGCCCCAAAGGGCTTTGGCTTACCCCCCTGGTGGTGGGACCCTGTGTGGTCAGGTGAGCCTAGACGTGCCTTTGGCTGCTTTGCCGGAGCCGGACCGGGACGGGGCAGCGCACCAGGGAACTCTGGGGGCCATGTGATGTTCAAACATGATCAACCTGGTTGATGACCAAGAAATCACCAAGAAATCACCAAGAAATCAACCTCTTGCTGAGCTCATGAACCAGCAAGCTTAGTGTGGCAACTTGGTGTGATGAGTAAATCTTCCAACAGAACCCGATTGAGGAAACTTTAGATGTAGAGATGCTATCGAAAACCATTCGAAAGGATTTTAGATCAACCACCAGAGGCTGTTGCTTAGCGACGGAGCAACTATCTGGTGGTTTCTCACAATAGGGGTACCCCAAAAATGGTGGATTATTACTATAAACGGTGAACAAACTGGATGACTTGGGGGTCCCCTATTTTGAGAATTTTATATGTGCATGTATGAGAACATGTTTGTACAGATACATTTGTGCATAGAACTGCATGCTGCATACATATGGTGGTTTCCCAAAATATGGATACCCAAAAAATGGCTGGTTTATTACTATAAATGACTATTAATGGATGATTTGGGGGTACCCCTATTTTGAGAAACCACCATATGCCCACACATAGGTGTTGTGGAACTCTTTGGGAAAAGCCTCCAAAGTCCCCAGCTCGACATAGGTCCAGCTCTGCTTCCAGGACCTGGTCGTTGAGTTCGACAGCTCCTGGAGATGATGGCCACTAAAGCAAGCGTAAACGCTTGGGGGTGGTTCAAGCATGTTCAAACACGTGGGATACCAATGACTCACCCAAGAATTGAAGCGCTCAGATTCATTGCCCAGGGATTACTCACATCAGAAAACTGTGTCTAAATATCTAAGCGTGATGGATTGAATGATTTCGAACCATCCTCGCAAAGCTGCACAGTGCGGGCTGCCGTTTTTCGGCACAAGTTTACAGACTTCGGTGGAAATCAGGCGTCGCCACTCCACTTCTGATGATGCTGCTGGTGATGATGGACTGGTGCATTTTTTCTGTTGGGAAAACAAGCTATCAGTCATGGACTTGGGTGAGTTTTTTGTTGAACTCATCAGCAGATCGAGCTGCAAATAGATGTGCTGCAGATGCAGCCTGTCCACGTTTTCAATCAGAGCATAGCTCGATGCGGTATCGGTTCGACACTGGAGCAGATTTTGTCAGGTGAGGGAAAACAAAAACTTCCAGGGCAAGAAGTAGAAGAACAAGATAGCTGTATATGGCTGGTCAATCATTATTTTGTTGTCATTGTCAATCAATGTTGGTTAAATAAGTAATGATAGATAGTATGTAGCTGGTCAACATTGATCAATTATTACTCATTTAAGCATCAATCCGTATTTGCATTTGTTGACAACGTCATAAACCATTTGGTAAACAAACCAAAGTTTTTTTTTCCGTATTTGAGCCGACCACATGGAGCATCGCTCAAATTGGAACTGAACATAGATTCATTGACCCGGGCCAAAGTTTGATTTGAATTTGCCTGGAAAAAGTATGCTGCTTCTCTTCACATGGGGTTCAACTGAGCCGTGTCGCATCATACTTCCTGGATCTTACCAGATGAGTTGCGTTTTTTTGCCCACAAGTCGTTCTCAGAATCGCGCTGGAGTTTATCCATTGGCAGAAGTCAGTGTCCAAGGTAACGCAAAAGGGGCCAATATTTCCATCAAATTTAGAGGGAAAAATATCAAAGCTCAGATGTGGTGTCCATGAGGGACTACAAATAAGGTCGATATACGATAGTTTTACAAGAATGATCTGTTTTGATGGTACGTGGGGGCACCACAACTGATGGTGCCAAAACCACTGATGACTTTTAATCCACACTGACATGCAAAATATACAATGAAATATCATGAGACAACCCTTGGAATAATCACCCCCATCAAGCAACCCACTTTTTGACGCAAACCATACACTAAATAAGGTTCAACTGGTGGCAGTACTTCATTTGAGCCTTCCATGAGTAACCATTTGTAAACTGATGAGTCGCCGGTCCATGATAAGAATCCCTTGACCTGGGACCTTTTCTGGTTGGTGGTTTCATTGCCGTTTCATTTTCCCTACCAGTAGTAATTATGAACCAGTGGCTGGTCGACAAGCATATTTTTCATAATTGTTCATAATTGCTACTGGTAGGAGTCCTCATACTTGTTCTAATACTTTTGGTTTTGTAGTTGTAGTAGTAACCAGTAATGATCATTCTTAATTAACCACTACAACCGCTATTGACAACTATTACTCAATATAGTAATCATCAATTAACCATGGTGGTTCAACCGCCAACCGAATGTTCATTTTTGAGAGGTTGCAGCCGCCTTTTTTGTTGGTTGTAGCGCCGCAGCTACTGCGGATTCTTCTCGGAAAACCAGCCTGGCTGAATTTCGGACTGAGCCCTTGGTGGTTTGTCAAAATAGGAAACTCCCAGAATGGTGGATAATAGGGGATAAACAAACACTACTATATGAGTGAAACAACTAGTGGTTCACACAACTATATATGGGTTAAACAGCTAATATATTCGATTTATAGGAAACATCAGGGGATCAACTAATAGGCACCATCGATATATTGTCGTGGATTAACCAATAATAGGAAACACCCTATATGGGATAAACAGCTAATATATCGCTGATTCGCAAAACAGGAAAACAACCTGTAATTATTTGTTTAACCCATGTAGTAGTTGTGAAACGCCCAAAATAGGATGATCACCAAAAGTAATGGTTAAAGGGTGTTTCTAAAAACTGGGAACCCCACAAATGGTTGGTTTCTGACTGTAAATGATAAATATCAGATGATTTGGGGGACCTTTATTTTGAGAAACGCCCATGTGCCACATGCCTCAATGCCATTCGTACTCAAAAGACAGACAAGTAATTGATTGGTCCAGGAAGCCTACCGGAAATTCTGTTTTTTTTTCTTTCCTGGGTACATAGTAGTCATGATGACTCAATGAATCTATGTTTAGTTGAGGGTGGTTAACACTATTTAATGTTCCCTGGAATTTACAAAATGCTTGGTTAATGAATAGATCAACTAACATGTTTTGGATGACGCAACCAATCACCAGACAGATCTGATCATGATCAACCATTATTAACAAATAATGACCACTAGTTAATCATGGTTTTTAACCGCCCACCAGCCATGATGTTGCAACAACTTGTAATACCACCCTGAATTGATAAACCGGTGGTTGATCAATAGGGGGTATCCCCCAAGTTCACCAGCTGGTTTCCCATTCAAATAGTACCTCCCCCCCATTAATAAACATCATTGTTGCTTATTCTCCCCTCGATGACCCAATGGTTATAACTTTTATTTCCCACATTTAACTACCATAAAGCTATGGAACTTCACGGCTCATCCAGGTGCCATGATCCCCTTCCCAAGGCTCGCCACATCGCCGCTACCAAGGTTTTGCCATGAGCCCTTGATCCAAGTGAGGTGTCCATACCTTCACCGCTTGGTGCAGGACCAAAAACGCTGCGCCGCGGCCCGTTTCGGGGACACCCTGCGGCCCATGCGGGTTGACCCCTTGGGGGTGTACCATTTTAATCCCTAGCAGTTCCTAATATGGCTATTGGTCAATAATAATGAACCAACTAATGGGGGATAACCACTACCAATAATAGGGAAAACGAGCTGATTAACGATGGGGGAACCAGGGGGACTAAGGGTGAACTGACCCACAGCCAAATGAATAGTGAGTAATAGTTATATAGGAATGCTTAGTAGTTCCTGGTATATATGTTAACGATGAGTTCATGATGGATGATAAAAAAGTTGATAGTTGATATGGGGAACAGTTAATAAATGTTAACCTTCGGGGGTGCCATGTTAATCCCGAGAATTTGTAGTATTTCCCTGGTCTACACCAATAGTTTGATGGTTGAACAACCTTTCTTCAAAGGAAAAGTGTCCAAAACACGTGTAACTAATTCTGAACCATCCTGAATCATTTGTTTCAATAGCCCTTGAACATTAAAAGCCACATTAAACCGCGCATTTTGGGGTCCCCCAATTCTTGAACCAGATGTTGGAGTGTGTTTCTTCTCCCTGATGAGCCGGTACTTCAGTACCAACGAGAAGCTGTTGTATAAACCCTTCTATGGGTGAATCAAACTGATGGTATGTGATAGTTTTCTGGGTTTGGTTCATTATTATTGACCCATTAGTTGGTGATAGTTGGTGATTCATTCTTAGTGACCCTAGCTGGTTTAGCTGATTGACCCATTATTTTACCTACTAATGGTTTTACACTGTGCCAGGGTTCAACACCAGATAGTTTGTGATGCCAGTATGTGTGAAGTGTGAACCCTGGAACCCTGGTTATCTAGGAAGAACCAAACACCAGTGAAAAAAATCATGGATTCACCAGCAACTGATGCCGAGCCGTGTAACTTGCCAGTGTTTTCTCGCAGGAATCCAATCACAAGCAGCATCAATATCATGTACATATCAGCATTGCTCGTCCATTGTCTGACCATTCTTGGAATGATTGCAAAAGGTTAAGTGGTTAAAGAGCATATTGCTGGCTATATGGCAGTCATTTATCGTCTCAAGCATTTCATTATCTTATTTTTCCTTGTTTCAGCAGTCATTACGCATGGTCGATTCCGGCTAATGATGGTTTAGAGTAGCTCATGAGATGGTTTATTGCCCATGCCTGCCATGCAATAGAAATCAACGGCAAAAAATTGAACCAGACAAGAAATATGAATGAACCAATTCTGGGGAACTAACCCCAACTGCACGTTCAAGTATATGAATCATTACTCCTAGAGATATGTTAACCTCGCAGTCCACCTAAAGTTATGAACATGATAATCATAGATTTACCTTCCATTGCTTATATGGGTGTTTCTCAAAATAGGGTACCCCCAAATCATCCAATATGAACCATTTACAGTCATAAACCCACTTTTTTTGGGATTCCCAATTTTTAGAAACACCCATATAGCTAAACCATTAGTTTGGTGATTTTCCCCTATTATTCACCGTCACAATCCCCTGTTCAACCATATATATTTATATATATATATATATATATTCCCCTCTAAAAGCAATGTAAAACATGATGAACAAATAGCATACAATCCCATATAAAACCATATAGTTGGTATATATCCACTATTGTTGTTGTTAATTATTCCCTATCAATTAAACCACCATTAACACTATTAAACCATACAATCCCCTTATCCCTAAGGAATCCCTCATCATTAGCCATTGTAATTCCTCATACATCTCCCATAAATCCACTATAAATCCCTCATAAATCCCTTAGAAATCTCCTATGAATCCCCTATAGATGCCCTATAAACTCCTATCAATGGCGTGGAAACCCCTGGTTCACTGCGTACTACCGTTTTCGCAGCGTGAGGAGCGAATGAACGGTGCAGCTTCAGGCGATGGATGGGGATGGTGGGGCGAATGGTGGTCAATGATGGTGAATTGGCAATGGGTCAATATTGACCAACCAATAATGGGGGAAAATAGCCAGTAATAATAAGGAAAAAAGCTGGAGAATGGTAGGGGAACCAGGGGGACTAAGGGTGAACTGACCCACTGCCAATTGATGGTTGATTGGTGGTGAATTGATGCTTAATGAATTCATGGTGATTTGATGGTGATTTGATGGTGGTGATTTGATTGTGAAGTGATGGTGGTGAATTGATGGTTGAACTTTTTCGGATGTTTGGAATAGGACAATGCTTAAAGGTGGTTAGTTGAGAGGTTCATAAGGGCTAACAACTACAGATACCTGCGGTTTATGTTTGATATGTTTAAGGACGATGGTTGTTAATGTGGTGAGTTGATGGTTATCAATGGTGGTTTCATGATGGTCGACCAAATGATGGGTAAGGATGGGTGATTGGGTGATAGTGAGTGACAACGATTTATATTGCTTTGGAATGGCTTCGTTGCTAGTGCTTCACCATACTGATATTGAATAGCTGTTGGTGGAAGGCGGCAATGACCAGCAGCAATAATCAAATGATGGACAAAGTGCGATAAGCCATGGTTGACAGTGGATACAAAACTACATAAGATAACCAGAAACATCCACCACCAACTGGTTTAAACAACTGGATAAAACAGCGCAACAATCAGTTGTTCAACAATTGAACATCCAAGCAACAATTGTTTACCCACTGGATGTATGGGGATGAAACCACCTGTTGTAAGTTGTAAGTAGGCGATTTCACCAACTGGATGTCGATTGGGTCTTCAGAAATCCATCATGGCAATGCCTGTGACTGTGGACAAACTAGTACTGTCGATTAGGGTCGGGGTCGTGCCTCCAATAGTGGTCGACCAATGTAAAGTCGTGATGCTCAAGAAGGCCTATCACTGATATTGACAACTGTACTGGTTTGGCAGCGGCATAATTTGTGATAATATGATCCACATAATTATAATTACTACAGTGCTGCTAATGCAATTATTCAATAACAATCTGAATAGCCAACGTTGATATCAATGAGCGGTCACCGTCTAGTGTCAACAATCACTGGTTGGCGTTTTGATTGACATGTTTAATTTCCCTAGTATGAACTTAAATGGTCGGTTTGTTGACATGCACATATCTTTCATGACGGGGGGTTCAATCACCAACCAGTCATGATCATTATTTACCGTTATAATCATTATATTCACCATTCCTAACCATTATTAACCATATGGCTATGTGCCAAATAGTGGTACCCCCAGTCAACCAACGGTTTCCATCCGTAAAATGATCATGAGCGGGGCCCAGGCTGGTTGCCCGTCATGGCTTGGCATCCATGTTATCCACTAGTGAACCATGGGCGGTGAGCACCACCAAGCAGATCATTGAGCCAGGTAGCGATGCTGTCGACGACGACAATTTGGATTTGTTGCTTCGAGCCGCTTGGGGCACTGAGCGAGGGACCTAGAACAGGAACCTGCGAAAGGAAGGGGTGAGTCAACCAGCATCAACCCCTGAGGGCAGCTGAACCCATCGTTTTTTGGGTTCGCCAAGCTGGGCTTCACCTACCTGAAGGGTCACCAGCTTTGAAGTCGGTCAAACACCATCCAGGACTTCAGGGCTACGTGGGCTTCCACAATTAGTCAGCTTGGGGGGTAGTTCACGTTAATGGTACATATCGCTGTTATTCCAGCCATCGGGGACCCTGCAAACAATCATCCTATAGTACTGTAATCATTTTTAGAAATAAGCCATCCATTTCCGTGGTTCCCAATTTTAAGAACCCCCCATGTAAGGAGAGTTAAATGGTTTGTCAACCAACTTTTGGCTGTGGGGGACCTTGCATGCACATCCCGTACGAGTAGGCTATTCGTGGCTTTGAAAGGTCCCGTTGACCAGAGGATGAAGAGGGAATTTTGACTCGTTCATCATGCTTTGAGTCTCAGTTGCTGAAACTTCGGCACGACCTTTTAGTGAACCGATGACAACCACAAGACCACAAAATATCCGTGTAGCCAACCATCGTTGTTTCACAGTGTCAATTGCCACACGAGGGAGACCAGGACTATGGGTTCTCCGGTAATCCCAGAAGTCCAAGTGATGGGTTACGAAGCATCATCAAAATCCATCAAACAGCTACCCAACCAGTTGCAGTTAAGATGTCCCTACTATTTTTGCTTATAACGGCGTATTAACCAACAAACCAACCAACCAATCAACCAACCAACCAATCAACCAAGCAACCAGCCACCAGATAGTATCACCAGCCATCAACTAGCCATTTCTGTGGGCTCAGCAACCAGCCGAGGCTGTAAAGGATGACGACGTGAAGGCGGAGCTGGCGGAGCTGATGTTTCGCAATGATGCCTTAGTAATGATGGTTAATAGATGTTAATAGTGATGTTTCGTAAGGATGGTTTGTAGTGATGGTGAACAATGATGGTTAGCAATGGTGAATAGTAATGATGGTTAGTAATGGTAATTAGCTGTTAATTAGCTGCTGGCACTTAGCAATAGTTGCAACTGATAATGATATTTAATAAGAATGGTTAGCAATGATGGTTATATAGCAATGATGGATAGTACTGATTGTTAGCAATGATGAAATCATGGTTGGTAGTGATGGTTGATAACGATGGTTACTAATGATGGATGGTGATGACGGCGAGCAAGGACGTTCAACAATGATGGTGAGTCGTGGTGGTGAGTAACTACCACTGCGGCAAGCTGACAGAAAAGGGGGAAAATGTTTTTTAATGAATACGGGTGAAATGATTGTCAAGGCCTGCTGAATGATTGGACAAATGGATTTAGAGTTGGTTGACAAGGGTGGTTATAATGATGGTAGTGATGGTTCTACCAAGCAGCTCACCAATGGTGACTTATTGATGACTGATGGTTAATCATGGCTCACAACTGGTTAATGTTTGGTTACCACAGGATCTATGATGGGGCCGAAGTGGTTTACAGTCAAAGTAGGGCATAAACATGGTTCACAATGGTTGGTTCATGTGGTTGATTGAGGCCTAAACAGTAATCATTAGCAATAGTTGAAAACAAATAACAATAGGGGTAAGGAAACCATTATTACACACTCTTAATATGGTCAATGATGTCAATGAACCATTGATAGCAAGGGTGATCGAAAACAATGTTTCATAATCGTGAGCCATGACAGTGCCTCCCCTCCGCATGGGGATAGCGGCTTGATGCTAAATCACCACCTTGGGTAAGCATCCCACAGGAAGATTATTTTGGTGGGAGCACTGATTTCGGGAGCTGAGCACATCCACACGCCAAAACTGTTTGGGGTCCCTGAGGAAGTCCAGTGTGACACTGGAAACATGCTGCTTGTAGCAGTTCAGCATTCAGGAACATAGCCTGTTCGAGCATTTGTCTACTTGCAACAGAGATTCACGGAAAAACAACAGCAGAGAAAAAACATTGAGATTAATCCACTGGGGTCGGGTGGAGAATGTTACAGTCTAATCTGTTGGGAAACGAACCTGGAAGCTGAAAATCACAATTTTCTAAAGGTAAACCATGTATAGATGGTTTTCCAACTTCCAAGTGGTAAATGTAGGAACACCACACAAGTACGCCTGCAACATGAGGACGTGATGTTCTGGCCTTGCACCGTCTTTCGATTCAAATTTGGCGCGCTTGTATGCGCATATTTCTTTTGATACCAGTTGCAGTAGCTGATTCTTCGGGACCCCAGGTTGCTGGTTATTTTCAACTGGTATTCCAGCGCTCTGGAGAATCTAATATTTCTCTATTAGTTTTCTATTGGGGCCCATTTTTCAGCCAGCAACAAGTAGCTAAACCGCAGCACCCATCTACCCAACCATCATTTAACATCATCGATTTGCAATTAGCGAAATTTAACCTGTGCAAACCATGCTTCTTTCTTTTTCGCATCCTTAGAAGATGGTATCAGGTGCCCACCTGCTACACATTTTGTCAATGAGCCATTTGTTATTTTCCCAAATGTAATTATTGCCAAATGGTTAGTTGACAAGCATATCTTTCATAGGGGTGGTTCAACCACCAACCAGTATATGGGTGTTTCTCAAAACAGGGAACCCCCCAAATCATCCAATAATAACCGTTCATAGTAATAAACCAACATTTTTTGGGGGTTCCCAATTTTGAGAAACACCCATATGGCAGTTGCTTAACCAGTAGTTTTGGTGATTATCCCCTATTATTCACCATCACAATCCCCTTTTCAACCATATGTACCATGGGTGGCTACCCAAACATGAACTCATCTAGACGTGAACTCGCACTCGGGACGGGGCCACCCCGGCCCGGCCTCGAGATCGTTCGGAGCTCAGCGAGGTGCCAAGACAAGCTCCTCCGGGGTGGATGGCATCTGAGTGCGCGTCAGGGAGCCAAGAGTAAGCGGAGGGACAGGTGAACTTGAAGGAACATGGTTCTATCAAGGCACATGGGGTGGTACATGGTTGTGTGTATATATTTTCTATATGTATATAATTACATTATATCAAGATTATGTGGTTATTTATACATATTACATGCGTATATGTATATAGCCGGTGGCGGAATGAAACTTATCATTCAACCGAATATACATATTGTATATGTATATATATACACAGTAGATTCACATACTGATACGCATATGCGTAGTTGTTCATACAAAGTTATATGTTCAACAAACATATGTATATTGATACTTTTAAATATACATATATATATATACATGAATATGTATGTGTAGTGATATTGATCTGAGAAAATATATGACACATGGCATTTACATACACAAGTTGTATACAGTGTATACATGTATGCACATATGCCTGGGTTGTGGGTAAGCCTACATTCACCAGTGCTGGACCGTTGAGTCTATCGGATGTTCACCCAGCTTTTGACCTTGGGAAGTCTCACAGGTTTGGACCCTGGGCATACTTGGCATCTTCATAGTTGGTAGCGACCCATACCCATTGGCTTACAGTAATTGATATGGCTATGGGTCAAGCAGTTAACCATCAATAATGGCTTATAATGACCAACCAAATCATTAGGAAAACAATGGTGAATGATAGGGGAACCAGGGGTGCAGGGTTTTGACCCACAGCCATATGGTGAAACCATGTGGTTCGTTCAGTGTTATTAGTCAGTGGTTCGTAGTGGGTCTTAATCTATTGAGATGGTAAATAGCATGGCAGATTATGGGTAATGTGGTTGATATAGTTCGTCAATGCATCAATCATAGTTAGAAATCACATGGCGGAATCTGTTTGATTGGAGACATCCATATTTCATGAACTGAACATACAATTTTAGTAAGCCAATATTGTAAAGTGCCTATATTATTCGGTTTACACATATCATTCAGAATAGTCATGAGTATCTATCAGAAACCCTCATTATTCAAGTGGTCATTGTTGATGTTGATTAAATTTTCCTAATATTGTCGACTAAACTGGAAGTGGAAAATCCACCAGTTATAGATACCCTACTGCTAAATTTCAAAAGGGGAGGGTTTTAAGGAAAAGTTCAGTTTAAAAAGGAACCCTAACTTTTTCGGATTAGTGTAAAGGTGAAATGGCTGCTGGGCAGGAAGCTCTTGTTTTTTTTCCGTTTTCTCTTGTTCGCTGTCTAGGCCCAGGTGAAGTTTCAATATAGGTTAACCTTCATCTGAATGGATGATGTCAAACCAGTGGCTCCAAACTGACATTGGGCGGCTAAGATCTGGCCATTGGCCACGCTAGTTACGATATAGTGCGACCGTCCAATCCAAGGCGTTGTGTGTAAGCATATAACTTACATTGTTAAGTTCAGGAAAAAAACGGCACCCTAATCTTTGCGCATGTCCCTTAGGTCAATCTTGTAAGTGACGTGGAACATCCTTTATTGACATGTGATTGAGGCTGTGTGTTTCTGTTGCAGTGGTAATGTGGTTGAATAAGTCAATAATGATGATGGTAAATGCATCCCTGAGCACGAGGCACACTACGTGAAGTCAACACCGATTAAACACTTTGCCGAGCTTGTCAAATTTTGAATTGTTACCAAAATTTTGACTACATCGCCTCCTGGCAATCGAACTAACAGCATTTCAAGAAATTTTAGCACTGGCAGCCTTTAAATATGAAGTGTCCTAGCTTGAATTTACATGAGATAGATTGGGAGTAGTGTGGTTTCGAAAGATCGGACTTGCTAGGTTGATCAGCCCCATGAAGTGAAACCTAAAAATATCAATCGTAATGGGCCTCTTGAGATTGAACAACGAGTAAATGCACCTTAGAAGCCATCGCAATTCATGTTTTGCCTGACCGAACAACACCGTATAGTATACAGTATAATGTGACGCTTCCCTGCTGGATTCCAGAGAATGATTTGCAGGAAGGAGCGAAGATCATCAGCGAGCCGCATGGTTTCAGAAACATCAGAGACCTTGAAATCAAAATCCAACAAATAGGGATCATTTGGAATGACATGTGCTAGAAATTATCAAATTTGTAATACTGCTGGGCACTGAGCACTGCAGGGATTCTAAACTCATCTAAACTCATCTAATTTCGAAGTCCAATGGTCCTAGAAT